>JANHFR010001801.1:88481-100227 GCA_032468015.1 Mimophis mahfalensis | reverse complement strand
ATTAAAGTCCCCCAGGACCATCAGCCTGGGGAACTCCACTGCCAACCCCGAGAGGACGTCGAGCAGCTCGGGCAGGGTTGTTGTGACGCAGCTGGGCGGCAGGTATGCCAACAACACACCCAACTGAACCCTGGGGCCCAACCCCTGATTTAAACCAAATTCAGCATTCCAATGAAATTTCCCCATCTTCAGTTAACACTGAGATACAAACTCCATACAAGGGGAATTTTATTTGGAGAAGCCATGTTGGCACAACCAAAGGAATCCCAATCCTACCAGTTAAGTTTCACTTCCCACAAAAGAATCCTAAATCCAGTTCCCCATCCACACATCATAAATGACACTGGCCAATTGCACTCCTTCACCAAATCTTCTTTTCCAGTTACCAGCTGAAGCATTCAATGACCTTGACTTTGGTCAAGTATTTGTTTAGACTAACTCTCTATTCAGTAATACACACCCCTCTCCAATTCCCAGGTTAGAATTGTGGCAGTTTAGAAGCAACAGGAAAGTGGCTACACTATGGCTTAAATATATGCATGCTTCTAATATTGACACCAAGATGGTATGGGCTGCACTTTGGCCATCCAAGCTAGAGCTGCATGGACTTGGGCAATTATCTAAAAAATGTCAAAATCACAGCAATTGCAGCAAAATTTGCCATGATCTTAATCCTTTTAAGATACTTTTGGCCTAGATGATTGTGTTTTCATTGACACATAGACAGGGATTCATTAAATCTTGTCAAGATGGCCAAATAAGACTTCCCATTCCTGGGCAGCCCAAGCTAAACACAGCAGTGCCCCGCCCCACAATATCACCAGTCAAGAAGCTAGCTAGCCCTAGCTGAGAATCAGCTGCATAATGACCTATAAGAAGAAAAAAATAGCATGCACTGATTTATTGAACTGCCAGTTGGAATAAGGTCTCCAGGGTTCTCTCTGGATGGCGATGGGAAAAATAACAGCAGTGACAGCAAAGACCAGTCTCTGGTAGAGCTTTTAATGAAGCTTACTCCCCCCCCCCCCACTGTCACAAGTTGGTATGCACTGCAGGAGTCGGTTCCATTCGATGGAATGACATCAGTTGCCACCAGCAGGGATCTGGCCTCCCGTTCCAATTCATATGGTAGCAGAGACACAAAGCGCCAGGTTTTGAGAAAACTCAGCAGCGTGGGTGAAAAACTGGGCACAGAGCACGGCTGAAAATCTGGCCCCCAGTTTGCCTTCCAAAAAACAGGGGTGGATCTACTCCAGGAACGGCACTGATTTGCCTTGACGTTCCTGAGCATGTGGAGCATGCCTATGCGCGTGCATGCATATACAAATTAGAGCCAATGTTTAACAGAAAGAAGTGGGGTGGGGGAAGAAGGAGAAATAAAAATTTACCAGGAGAAGCCTAGGGAGAAAATGAACTATTTCTTTTTTTTTTTTCTTAATTTTTACTTTCCACTTACCTTCCTTCTGTGCATTACCCTTAAGCAGGTACAGATGAAAAGAGAACAGGTCCCGCATTCTTTTGCCATTGCAAATTATATGAAAGGGTAATGCATTTAAAATGTGTGCTACTCTTTTAAAAGCAGCCACAGTATGCGTATTTCTGAGGTTAAGTATAAGAGTATGTTACCTAAAAGGACGGGGGGGTGGAATCTGTGCCCTGTGCCATAATCTCATTAAAAATCACCTTTCCCCATATTGATTATTCCAGTACTCTTCTACGGTATTGGTGGATGGTTAAAACAACCACAGTGTAGAGTTTTGTGTGAGTTTAGCCGTCGAAATCTTCTGGGGAAGAAGGAGCTGTTTCCGTTTCACTATAATTGAGCAGGATCTTCAGCTTCAATGTATTCCTGTAGCTGGCCTAGTTTGGCCTCATCCTTTGATCTTGCCTTATGCCTTATGCCCCTTGGAGAGAGGGAGCTTCCTTGATGCTCCCATTCAAGATGATGCTTCTTAATAAAATGGCTCTCATATTGCTTTCCTTCAAAAACACCAGATCAAAAAAAATAAAATCGTACATTCAAAGCTCAGATTATGCCCATAATGCTTGTTACTTATGCTATCACAACTCCATCACAGCCATCAGAAGAAAGTCCATTTGTAATTTACTTTTTCTTCTTCTTCTTTTTTCCCCCCCTTGAGGCTTTTACAGTCTTTAAAAACTAAAATGACAAGAATCTTCATGAAAACATTCATTTAGATCCAATTTTGTTGTCATTCTTTTGAATGGGGAAAAACAACCATCTCCCTTTCTTGTTATTTCATAGAAGACATTTGTGTGACTAAATGTTGGGACTTCAAAAAAATGACCTTTTTTAATAAAAAAAAAAGTGAATTTATTTTATTCAGCTTAGAGGAGCATAGAGAAGAGTCCTAGTTTTGTGGATGCTTGGATGCTTTTTTTTTTTTTACATTTCTTTCCTTACTCCCCCCAAAAAGATGAGTATGGAACAAAGGCTTCAGTGCTATTAGGAACTGCTTTTCATGCTCTAAACCTGGTGTCCTACCTTAATCAGAAGTTGATATGTTGTGAAAGAGTTAGAGAAGGTTGGTAAGTGGCTTTATTTTGAGCATGGAGATGGCATGGTGGTGACGTTGATATTATGACCTATATGTTGCTCCATCTCTAAAGACTCTGAGTAGCTTCCAATAAAAGATTAAAAACAAACAAAAATATAATTGTAAACAGTCAATCCAAGGTGCCATCTGTCAAGGGCTGCATTATCTTACTCAGTCCCAAATGTTACTCTGGACAGCCATGTGTTTATGGCTTTCCAAAAATATAATAAAGCGATGGATGGACGGATGGATGGATGGACAGATGGATGGATGTTGTGTTATCAAGACAATGTCAAGTCCTGGTGACCACATAGACTTTCTTCCAGCCTGGTCCTTCAGAAATTCTATTGGTGCCTCATCACTACTCTCATTGAGTCCAACTACCCTCTTGTTAGGTATCTATCCTTCCACCTATCCTCATCCTCATCCTCAGCTTCATTTTACCACTAGATGTGAAGAAGTCCATGTGCCGCTCAGTGTTTTGACCTAGGCACAGGCTAGGTTGGTAATTAAATCCCTGGTTTGAGTTAACCTAGTTCAAAAACTGAAAACAGAATTAACCTGTAACCCTGAGTCTTTTGCCACAACCACAACCTCTGCATCTACACAATGCTGTGGGGTTTCTTCGAGACCTGGAAGGTGGGCAGGTGTGGATCTTTGAGCCATTTGACAGTGCTTCCTTACTGTTTTCTTTCCTGACCAAATAGGTTCAGTGTGCCATTTTCTCAAGCTCCATCAGTGTTATATTTGAAGCACAATTCAGAGTATGGTTAAGCTTAGCCTTTTATTCTCAGCCTGATTCTCACATACTCTGCGCCAATGTTCATCCTTCTTCAGTGGGTCTATCTTTGGCTAGATGTTATGTGTACACCCAGCCCCCGTCCTAAGCAATGTGAGCAGCCCCAGATATCTCAACAGTAGTTCTGCAGAGGTCTCTTTGAACAGTGGCCACCAATGCAGAGCCTGTTACTGAAAGCAGCAGGAAAGGGTATTGGGGCACAATTCACATTTCACCACATTATTCACTGTTTTCAAAGTGTTCCAGGGGTGTTGCTTTCAACAATCCCATAATGATTCCCCCCCCCATGCTGTTGGCAACTCAGTCAGTCTTGTAAAATTGCTTCTTTAAAGGCGAGCGTAGGCAATCGCCTTGGGTTTTCAAAAACACAAAAGCTGAGACTGCGGTAGACAAGTAGAACAGACAGAATAATGGCATTTATTAGAATCACAGCTGGGAAACAAGGGACAGCCCTGAAGGGTGGCACATCAAGTCCCACAATCATCTAAAATATTTATTTAAGATCTTTTTTTTCCTGACCAGAAATTGGGCCATGAACTTGTGGTCAAGGATAATGCTCAATCCAGAAAAGGTTGCACATTTCTGGTCAAACCAGTTTTTCCTGCTTTTTCCCAAATTCAAAGAGGTCCCCATAAAACCTCCCTATTGGACCTTATGCCCAAAGGTTTCCTTTTTTAAAACAAGATTCCAAAGAACTTTTCCAAGGATGTTGTTGAGTATAACAAACCAACCCAGGAATGAAGTAAGAAATTAGCAGACTTTGTCCTCACTTGATTGAAGAAACTGCAAAGTTGGGGAAAGTTAGACCTGAAATAAGCAAGGTAGGATGAAAATGGACTCGTGTGAGCTATGGTGCTGGAGAAGGCTCCTGCATATCCCTTGGATAGCAAGTACCAGAGTGCTTAACACCAGACATGTTACTAGAAAGAAAAATCAATTGTGTCTCACTTATTTTGGCCATGTATGCAAGAGAATTCACTGGCAAAAGCAATTATATTGGGTTAGTGGTAAAAGGAAGCCAAAAGATGCCAGAGAAAAAGATGGCTGGCCACCATCAAGGCTGACACCAGCCATAGTATAGAAATACTCGAAGAAGTAGTACAAGTTCATAAGATGTGGAGAAACCTGGCCCATAGAATCACCAAGAGTCAGACATGACTGAATGGATAACATCACCATCAGGGCATTCCAGAGTTCAGTTCAATGTAGGGATTCAGCTGGTTCGCACAGGTTCAGTAGAACTAGTAGCTAACTTTTTGTGCAGTTCGTCAAACTGGCTGAAGCCCGGCCCTGCCCACTTCCCTCCCAGCCACTCCTCACCAGCTGGGTGTGACAAGGAGTGGATGGGAAGGGAGGAGTGAGGTGGGGCGGGCATGGTGAAGAGAGGCTAGGCGAGTCGAGGCACCCCTCGATGTGAGTGATATCAAGTTGGCCATGCCCACCCAGTCACATGCCCACCCAGCCACGCCTACCCAGCCAGTCCTTAGGGCAGAGAACTGGTTGTTAAATTATTTTAATCCCACCACTGGTTCAATTCCATACAATGATAGCACAAGAAAGAAAACAACTGACAACGAAGATGAAGGCTTCAGCTGACTTTTCTCAAACTCCCACTTCCAATCCTTCTTGCATCTTGCCAAGAAAAGTCATAAAGTTGTAGAAGGAGAAAATGGAGATATCCAACTTGCTTAGTGGCTGTTGCAGCTTGGTTTCTTCTACTGCTATGCCTAGACCAGTGTTATTTCCTCTGGGACTTGCCTTGGGCCAGAGACACAACATCAAATATCAGCTAAAAAAAATCTTTCTCTCCACCCTCACTTCTTCTAACTCTTGCACCCTCCCGCCAGGAGTCACAAGGGCCTTGTTGGTCAACAGCTTCCCTAAGAGGATAGTTTTGATGCTAGGGAAGGGCTTGAGCACTCTAAAAAAAGAAGGATTGTAGAAGACGTTGTGTGTGGAGAATTTTCACTGGAATGCTGACAATCCTCTCTGGGACGTAGCAAATTGAGGCAGAGGTAAGAGAGGATTCAAGAGCATCAGAAGATCGTTGTTAAGCTAATTGTTGATTTTCCAAGCAGATGTTTGCCCTGATATGGCCCAATTACATCCTGAAAGGCATGTAAAAGTCAACTGGTAAAATGGAATCCAGATACTGGAATTGGCAGAGTGATGGAGACTTGTTGGGCAATTCCCTGTAAGCGTTGGGTGTGTCTCAAGGCAGGAAAACAAAATCTTTCATCTGAACTAGATGTGTGGCAGATTGCTCAAGTGGGTGTAGGAAAAAGAGGTTGAGAAATTGTTTAGGGGAACTGAGGACAAAAAGGCCATGAGAACTAAACTGGTGTCAAAGCTGGGATACGCACACAGTCCACTTTGTCACCGGAGATATGACTAGTTTCTTTATCAAGCACAGGAAATCAGCAATCCAGGCAATTCAAATGAATACAGGTTCTTTGCATGTTAATGCTCCCTACAAGACTCTGAACTACTAACGTTCAAAGCAAATTGTTGGTAGCTAAGAGTCAACAGAATTCAAGATGGGATGGACTTAGATCTGTTGTGGGTGCAAAGGGACTCAAGTTTGATGATGCATTTGATCCCTCCCTCGGGCTCAGCCTGGCCCTCTCCTACATCCTTGTTGGAATGGTGACCACAGTTGGATCAACATTGCACCGGAATTAAAAAAGATGAATTCCTTGTTTGTGTTTATTCATGTAGGCGAGGGAAAGAAAATGGAAGATTTACCACTGGAGCAAACAAGAATGATTCCAGGTTGCAATTCAGTTCAAAGACATTTGCTGTTGCTCTCAGATGAATATCCTATTCCAACATGATGGAAGCATCTTCCTTACTTTATGTGGGAATGTCCTTGGGAGAGCGGAAGCAAAACCATACTCTAGACAACTATCATGCAAAAGTATCAGCCCAGAGAAGCAAAAGGGGCACAGGAAGCACCTCTGAGGAGACCCTCCCTATTTTTCTGGAAAGTAAAAGGAAAGGAGGGGAGAAACTTTCAGAGTTGCAAAATTCTGTAATTGTAACCTCGGAATAAAGGTGGTGATAGAACCAGTGGTGGTATTCAGCCAGTTCCGACAGGTTCTGGAGAACCAGTAGCAATAATTTTGACTGGTTCAGAGAACTGGCAAATACCACCTCTGACTGGCCAACACTGGCAAATACCACCTCTTATTGGCCGACACCACCAAATACCACCTCTGACTGGCTGACAACATAGTCACCACCACCCAAGCCATGCCCACAGAACTGGTTGTAAAAAATATTGAATCCACCACTGGATAGAACCCATAGTCTGTGCCTCTTGTCTGGATGACCTCAAAGAGCTGACATTACAACTTTTAAATAGTTTTCTACAGACTGTCTACCTTGGGGTGTATGTATTGACTTAAGCTCCTTCAACATGATCTATGCAAAGGTGCTGAATCAGAGAAAGATATTTTGCTTTCAGATTTAAATCATTTCTGAATGTAGTTAGGTCTCATTTTTTTAAAAAGGTGCATTGGGTTAGATAAAGTCCAATTCTGAATTGGAATATCTTTTTGACTTGGGAAAACAACCCAAAAACAAAGTGGATCTAGCATCGGATGAAAACAAAGAGAATTTCAAAGAATGCCATCCTGTTGGAAGGACCACTGGAAGCCTTAGCCACTAACCATGCTGCTGTGATCAGCTCTATGTAGTCTCCATCAATTAATTAATTAATTATCAATCTAGCAAATTTATGTATTTCCTTCTCACTCCTCCCCCGTGCGTTAAATATCTCCTTAGCTATGTTCATACCAAGTCAAGTTCACACCAAGCAGAGCTATGGTTTCAAATGTAGCAAAGGCATTCAAAGGTCGCCACATCGCACCCGCAGTTCTGTAAACCAAATGCATCTTTTCCTAAGATAAGAAGCTGGCAGATTCCAAGATAAGATGCAGCCGTTTTAAGGGGTGGCAGTGAAGGGTTTTCTTTGTGACCGTACCTATTTCAAAAGACCTTTTCCTTTTTTGAGTCAAAGTGATACACAATCCTATTAAAGACCTAATGGCTGTATTTCTGCCATGTGCTCAGCTTGATTAATGTCTTAGCATGTATCTTAAGTATGTATTTTAATATGCTTGCAAAGTCAAGCTTTTGGTTCACCTATGATTTGGTATATTGTAAAAACCCTGATGGCATTCCAGGGATGCAGTGGCTCAGTGGCTAAGACGCTGAGCCTGTCGATCAGAAAGGTCGGCAGTTCAGCGGTTCGAATCCCGAGCACTGCATAACGAAGTGAGCTCCCGTTCCTTGTCCCAGCTTCTGCCAACCTAGCAGTTTGAAAGCATGTAAATGCAAGTAGAAAAATAGGGAACACCTTTGGTGGGAAGGTAACAGCATTCCGTGCGCCTTCAGCATTTAGTTATGCTGGTCACATGACCATGGAGACATCTTTGGACAACTCTGGCTCTTCGGCTTTGAAACAGAGATGAGCACTGCCCCCTAGAGTCGGTAACGACTAGCAAAAATGTGAGAGGGGAACCTTTACTTTACCTTAAAAACCCTGAAAACACACTCATTCAGTAACCAGTTTAAGCATTTTATGTGAGCCCAACCAATATTATGCAGCTGCTTTAAATAATAAATTATGAAGGGGCAGACCCAAAGCAAGGCTTCTTTGTAGTGGCTGGGATGAGAAGTTCTTACATTACAAGATTCCTTTATCCCAAGCCACTTATAATCTCAGTTCCCGCCCCCCAAGTAACAAAGATTGGGGGGGTGTAAAGTTGTGATTCAGGTCAAAGATCTAATTCCAATATGTCATCTGAATTGTTAAATTAAGCTGATTTTAAAATGTGACTGCACATACAAGCACATACACATGCATGCACAGAAGGCTAGTGAATCTGCTACTTGAGTTGAACTAATCCCGTTCGATCCATTGAATCAATTCAGCAATTCAACTTGAAGATTCAATTTGAAAGGATGATTCAAGGGAATCTCCTCTGAATCGAAGCTACAAATTAAACCTCTGCATATGCCTAATAACTATTAATGTGCTTGCTGGTCACAAAAATTGCCTAAAAGACCAAGTGATTGGATAATCAACATTCTTATTTGAAATAGCATCAAGGCTATTAATCCCAATTGTGTCACATAAAGGAGAAGGACTTGTTTGCAGCAGGAAGCTATGGCTTATATATTTGAAATGCCAGCAGTCAGGAGTTGGATCATATCATGAACACAAGCATGTCTCGATTTTGCTTTTAAAAAAATATCCCTGTTAAACCTAGTTAAGAGCTTGTACTATGATTTTTGTGCGTATCACAATTCAAGGAAAGAACGCCTAATTTTTTTATTTTTTATTTTTTGCATTTATGGTCAGAGGGGATAATTGGGGGCATGACAAGAAAAGAAAGTAACTCTTGTTGGCATAACATGGTTACTTACCTTGTAGACAGATTGCCTGCCATGGCATAACAGGTTGTCCAGAACATCTGTCGTGTTCAGATCATGCTGAGTTACGAGCTCTCTAAATTCTTAAGTTCCCTTTTCAGAGGAATCAGTTTATTTAGCAAGAATGGCCACACATCCCAAGATTTCCCCGTTGCAATACAGGTCATGCTTCAGACCAAGCCCGTTGATTAAACTCTCTTCCCCTAGGCACAGCAGGTCATAGATCATACATTTATTACAGAGAATTAGGAAATCTATACTATTTATATAGAGAAGTTGGCCATCAAGCACTTTCTTGGAGCCCTGCTTTCCAGGAGGTTGGTAAACTAGACCTTGATTTCCTGCTTTTCGGAGTCAACCGTTGTGTAGCAGCTGCTTATTTCTCAACTTTGGTGGTCTTTGGACCATACCCCTTGTTTCACTCTGCTTCTTCTCCTACCCCCTCATTCCCATGTAGGAAGTCCAATTATACCATGGATGCAGAGATGGGTTTCCCCTGGTGTGGCAACTGGTTCGCCTTGTGTGCATGCGCGCGCTTAGTGTGCGTGCACACCAAGTACATGCATTTGCTGAGAAGTGTCAGAGCAGAAAGATAAAACAGGAGCACCAATCAGCTGTTTCCTGGCCCAAACAGAACAGACACTCAGCCACACAAAACCGCACGCATTCCGTTTGTGCTAGGAAACAGCTGATTGGCATGCCTGTTTTATTTTTCTGCTCTGGCGCTTCTCAGGTGTTTCCTAGTGCAAGTGGAACGTGCACACTTCCGTGTGGCTGTATGCGTGCTCCATTTGGGCTAGGAAACACCTGAGAAGCGCCAGAGCCGCTAAACAGCTGAGATGCACCAATTGGCTCTGGCGTGTCTCAGCAATAAAGGATAGCCCAGGAACTTGGGCAGGTAGGTGGTTGCGTGTGCCTCTGCTGACACTAACAACCGGATTGCCCAAACCAGGCTGAACTGGTAGGAACTCACTCCTGCACGGGTGTTTTCGTAGCACTGATTCCCAAACCTGCCCCATGTGACTGAGTCAGGAGTGGTGAGTGGAATTGGCAAGTCTGGATGCATTCCCACTAGCCAACCCCAGTAGAGGCTTTTGCTGAACTCCCTTCAATGCCTAACAGAATCAGAACCCAGGAAGTATTGTTGAAAAAGGCTGAGCTGTAAGCAAATCAGGCTATTTTCCGTTCGTTTATTAACTTATGAATGTAAAACTCCTGCCACTACAAGCTCTGAAAAGCAATAAAAGCAGGCCAGCCATCTCTGGAGGCTGAATTTCTCACAACAACACAACACAAAAGGAAGACAGGATGGTGAGGAGAGAGAAGGGGCCAGAGAGCAAAATCAATCACCACTTCTTAAAATGACAAGAGTGGTTCTTAGAATAACCAGCTGAGTGATTCTGTAAATGTCTTAACTTCTCTAAAGCAACAAAGCATGTTTGCTTGTTTTAAAAAAAAAAAAACCCAAGAAAATCTACATGGTGCAATAAAGACACTATTCATTCTGGAATGATCAGCTTGTGTGCATGTGTGTGTGTAAGAGGTGTGTGTGTGCATGTACCCACACATGCAAAGGAACAGCTGGCAAAGATTGGGGAGTGTCTTTTATTAGCAGAAGCAGCCAATGCAAATGGGCCAAACAGATTCCCTTTTGCCTGCACCCCCACCCCCAAAAAATGCTGGCATGAAAGCCAATTCCAGAGGTTGGCTGAATTCTGCCTCTCATAAAAACTGGCTTCTGCTGCTCCAGCAGGAGGACTGCAAGCAAAGGACCCTTACATGTAAAACAAGCATGATAATGATGTGCTCCCTGCCCACCCTTCTGCCTGTGCCACATGTTCCACTGATTGAGTTAGCTGGCTCATTTCTCTGCAAAGGAAGTGCCAAGCATTGATGACCCCAGACAGGTAGCCTGTGTACAGTGAGGCACTTATCCTCTTTTGGAGCGTGGGGAGGGATGGACCTCTGGGAACAGATGTGCACAGAGCACTTGGCAGGCCTTAGTAATGGCTGTAATGTGGCATGACCCATCCAGGATCTCTTTACAGAGGCCATGATCCTTGGAGGTAGGAGCTCCCAGCTATGGTGCAGCAACCGATTCTGAGTATCACATTTATGAAGAACAATGAGACAATGAGAATGTTTATCCTGTTTCTAAGGGGAAAATGGTGAATCCATCCATCTATTCCAGTGTTTCTCAACCTTGGCAGTTTGAAGATGCGTGGATTTCAACTCCCAGAATTCTGAGAGTTGAAGTCCACACATCTTCAAACAGCCAAGGCTGAGAAACACTGATCTATTCCAACGTCTTTGCAACAAATGTTGAAATAATTTTGCAAAGCCATTTAATTTCCTCCAGGGAATTAAGGCCCATCAGATACATCTCCTACCAATCCAGCCAGTGCGACTAGAAGCAGCTGAGGAGATGCCACAAGGCAGAAATACACCTTAATGTAGCAGATTTTTCTTCTTCACAAGATTTTTATTTATTTAAATGAATACCTTCTGTCCATTTTATACCACCCAACCTGGAAGCCTCAAAGCAGAGTGCAAAACCACCTGGAGATCTCATTAAATGATAGTTGAAGATCAATGGAAACCAATGGCAGGTTCATTCTGCTTGCCGTACGTATCTCTGAGTCTCTCATTTACATATAATATTAGCCCATCAGGTAATTTATCTGGTTTTAGCTTAGCATTAAAACAAGCTCACCCAGTTGGGCTTAGTGCAGGAGTGACCCTGTTCTGGAACTTCCTGACGTCTTCTGTTTTCTGTAAACTCCCATAATTGTTCCTGCAAAATAATTTTTTAAAAAAACCCAAATCTGGGTACACAATTTTGCAGTGTTTTAAAATATGAGTAAATGCTCTACAGCAGTGTTTCTCAACCTTGGCAGTTTGAAGATGCGTGGACTTCAACTCCTAGAATTCCCCAGCCAGCGTTGCTGGC
>JANHFR010001801.1:19270-29657 GCA_032468015.1 Mimophis mahfalensis | reverse complement strand
AACTCCTAGGATTCCACAGCCAGCAACACTGGCTGTGGAATTCTGGGAGTTGAAGTCCACGCATCTTCAAGCGGCCAAGGTTGAGAAACACTGCTCTAGAAGCATTTTGGTGCAAATACAGGCAGTCCCCAACTCACAACAATTTGTTTAGTGACTGTTAGAAGTTACAGCGGCCCCAAAAAGTGACTTGCGACTGTTTTTCTCACTTATGACCTGTCCAGCCTCCCCATGGACATATGATCAAAATCCGGACGCTTGGCAACTGACCCATAGTTATGACGGTTGCAGTGTCCTGGGAAGGGGTTGTCATCTGGTCCCCTTCTGTGACCAGTCCACGGGGAAGCCAGGTTCACTTCAGAAGTGCCTCGCTAACTTTATTTATTCATTTATTTATTTTATTAATGAAATGTCTAGGCCGCCCAACTCCCAACAGGTCACCAGAAACCGCTGTTTCAATCAGATTGGATCCCTGAGTTTGTGCAGCACCGGAGTTGACTTGTATATGTTTGTTGCGCCCTCAGGCTCCGACAGATACCTGAGTTCTCGAGACACTTCGCGGTTGGGTACCCGGGATCCCTCTGCCTGGACGGTAGAAGATGTCATGCAGTTTGTAAGAGACGCCGACCCCCAGCTGGGACCCCACGCAGATCTCTTCCGAAAACACGTAAATATGACTTCAGGATCATCAGACTTGGCCTGGGTAGTACTTTCCTCCTGATGCTGCCTCCCAACATGTGGTTCCTGCTGATGAGGCAGCATTTAACACATCTAAATATATAAAATAGAGTGCGGGTGGCCGGCCGACCAGTGAGCGGGTGGGCATGGATCCATAGAGATACTAATCTACAGTTTACAGACGTGTCCCAGACCTTCCCACTCAGAGGCTTCTCCAGGCCAGGATGATACATGAGGTGAGGGCTAAGCAGGGATCTAGGCCAGGATATGGCCTAGGCCGGGATGAGATGAGGCCATTTGAAACCTTAGGGAGGCAGCTGGCTCTGGGACGACTATACCCCGGCAAAGCCAGGTAATCAGCTAATTATTAATAATTCTGTGGGCCTTTCTTCCCTCTGAGAAGGTCAATATCCGCGACACACTGAGGAGGCAAAGCTTTGGTGCCTTCCAACAGTAAACAGGATTATTCGGGCAATGTAGGATGAATATGTCTGACCATCGGTCTTAGCATAAGAACTGAAGTAGAGCAGGAGGGTCAAACTGGAGGCCCCTGGGCTGGATCCAGCCCAAGGGATGCTTAGATCTGGCCCATGGCGCCACCCTCCAAACAGCGAAGGACTGGCCTGTGGTGCCTCTGCCAGCAAAAACGGCAGAGGGTTGAAGGAGGCCATTGCAGCCAAAAACGTAGTTCAGGAACCCATTTTCGCTGACAGAGAGCTCGGGCCACCACAGGTGCCCCCGACATGAGTGAAGCCACACCCACCCTGACCCCCCACGACCCTGCAGCCCTCAACGAAATCCAGTTTGACACCCCTGAAGTAGAGGGACAGACTAATCCAGTGCAGATGTAAACAGCTGTTCCCAGGAGCTTTACTTGAGGGGTATTCTCAAAAGTCTGGATTCCACTGTTAAAGACTTTCCGCCCCAAGTAGCTAAGAAAGAAGCCAAACCCTAAGCCTCTAATCTCCATGTAAAGCTTATGCAAATGAAGGGGTCTGGTTAAAGTGTCACTCCTAACGTGAAGGTGTGTGAAAGAAATGCTTTTCTCTATGCGACTGAGACAGGCAGCCCTGTCACGTATTACCTCATAGATCAGCAGTCGCCCTCATCCAGCCTCTTCTGGCACAGCTCCAACACGCCTCTTTCTGCTCTATGCCTACAGGAGATTGACGGCAAGGCCTTACTCTTGTTGCGTAGCGACATGATGATGAAGTACATGGGCTTGAAGCTGGGGCCGGCGCTGAAACTCACCTACCACATTGATAAGCTGAAACAGGGCAAGTTCTGAAAAAAAAAAAAGGATTTCCTGGTCCCGTCGTGGCCCTCTCAGCTCTCCACGAAAGGCACGTTAGAACACGTGTCTCCCTCCTGCAGCCACCGCGTCCACGGAATCCCTCGGACCCGTTTCTTAACCAGCAGAAGAAAGGTGACTTCCTGCAGGAGGAAGGTCCCAGGCCTCCCGAACCATCGTACGAAGCTCCCGATGGAGGGAGAAGTTTCCTCAGCCCTCCGCTGGCAGCCTCTGGGACCGTGTCTGACAGGGGCGAGGATACTTCCAGTGGGCGGAGCTGTGGCAAGGCCAACCCTCGCATTCGGCTCCACTGTTTGGCCCACCTCTTTGAATCCCACCCTCTTCTTTTGCCGCTCTCTTCGAGGAGCCTCTTCATCACAGGTGGTATTCAGCCAGTTCCGACAGGTTCCGGAGAACTGGTAGCGATAATTTTGACTAGTTCGAAGAACCAGCTCTGACTGGCCAACACCGGCAAATACCACCTCGGATTGGCCAATAGCATAGCTACGCCTACTAAGCCACGCCCACAGAACCGGTAGTAAAAAAAATTGAATCCCACCTTCATGCAATAGGGGGAGGATGCCAAGAAGCCCCTTTTCTGTGCCATACAGAAGAAACTGATTAGAAGAAGCCACCTGAAGTGGACAAGCGGCGGCTGCTCTCCAGATGATGCACTCCCTTGGGCGCAGGGATGGGGCGGGCAGGAGCCCTGTCCAGCAAGCTCTACTCCTTGCCTGCAGATTGCTCTGCTTACTTCTCACTTGGTGCTGTTAATGTCTTCCTGTATTGAGGACTCAAGCTGGCTTTGTCCCCGCCCCCCACATACCCACACATTGCTGCTGATGGGCAGGTCAATTCCTTATATTTATTTCGACACAAGCAGCAACTCTGCATTTGTGTTGTTTACCATTCCAGCACTACAAGTGAGCTGGGAGGATGGGGAGGCAAGTGGCCCTATACTGAAGTGGCCCAGGGCATACAACTAAGCAACCCCTCTCCCTCACTCCACTCCTGCCCTCCAGCTTGAAAGTTTCCTACTTGCTCTTGAGATAGCAAAGCATTGTAACTTTTCCCCTGGGGAATTCCACGCCTCCTCTTCTACCGTGGTCCCATTTAATATACCTCCTGCTTTACCCTGGCAGGGCTTCCTGGAGAGCTGCCTAGCAGGCACCTGGGGTAGCAGAGAGGTAGAGAAACGGGCTCCCTTTTTTTCACATTGCTCCCACCAAGTCCAGTAGGGAAACCTGAATCGTCGTCTGCGTATGCTGGGAAATGATGTATTTATTTTTATGGCACTTGAGCAGGTGACCCCAATGTCCTGTAGTTAGAGAGATTTCGCTGCTGGCAGGTGATGAGAATAGGAGGAGGTGGTTGTAACCTGGTGCCCCCCAATTCTGCTTTTCCTCCCGGTCCCCCACTGAATTGTGTTTTGTGTCTGAAAAGCAAGTATGTGATGCTTTTTCTTAAAAGTTCCTCCGGAAGAACCATAGCCGCTTGTCCTTTGGGATGCAGGCAAATGAATGCTGAGACTCAGTGGCCCGTGGCTGTTTGCCTGCTCTGATTCCTGAACTGGGAAAAAGGGGGCAGGCAAAGGCACAGGCCCTTTCATAGCATTTCATCCTGCCAAGTTACACACCCCACCGCTCCTTCCCAGTGGCCGCCTCTTCCTCTCCCAGACACTTCCGGAAGAGGAGCTCCGCAGGCCAGGCCGGAAGGCAAGGCGAGAGGGCCTCTAAAATAAAGAATGAAAATTCACAGGCAATAAATCCATTCCAGGAAGGAGGATCCAGCCGTGACTGCAACGTGCTGGATTGGTGCAACTCGGCCACCATCTTGGTTGTCCAGTTTAGCCCCTGGGGCAGGTCTCCCGTTTCTGCTACTCCTGCCTGGTTGCAGAATTCCGTTTCTGTAAGCACTGCCTACGGCAGGTAGCAGGAAGAATCCTGCCAATGCTCTTTTCTGCACTTACTCGGATGATTATGTTTATAAATAAAAAAAAATTTTAAAAGTCGATCGGGTTTCTGTTGGCTCGAGTCAATCGCAAGACGCTAAATGCCGCCCTTCCAAGATCCGAGTTCATATCACAACCACAAAAGGAGGTTAAAGTTGCATCAGTAAGCCAGTAATTAACTGGGATAACAGCATGGTCTCACATAGGTGGGAATTATTGCTTTGTACTTCTACATCAGGAACATACAAAATATTTAATTAGAACGTTTATTTAGCTGCCCATCTTATAACCCGTTTGGATGGCTGACAATCAGAATAACTCCAGGTAGCCCTTATCTTACTACTAGTTGCTCAGCAGCCATTTGAAGTTACAATACCCGCTTCTGCCCCCCAACCCCTCAAAAAATTACATCTGGACCTAAAACACATGATCAGGTTGATCACATTTTGAATGCTTAGCAACCAGACGGCATTTTCAGCTGTTTGCAGCACTGTGATCACATGATCATAATGTACAACCTTCTTTCAGAAACCATGGTTTATGGCCAGTGTGGCAACAAGTCCATGGCTAACACTATAGGACTGCTTAATGCCTGGCAATTGCTTTGGCAGTAGCAATTTGTGAGACAGGTTTGCTATAGACTGTGTACCACCTAAAGTAATACCAGTCTTAAAACCAGTTAGTTTCAATAGCAACAACTATTACTTTCCAATAGTTCTAATATCTCTGTAAACTGATATATTTTTTTTAAGAAGTTCAGGCTAGAGCCAATAATGGACATCTTTTTATATGGGGAAATACCTCCTAACCATGTAGTCTACCATGAGCTCAAGTGAATGTGTTAGAATTGTCACAAGAACATCTATGACCTCACAATTTAAACTTTTAAGAGAGACTTGGAATATATGGCTGAGAAATAGCATGGTTAGCAGCAGCACAATTTTTGAACAAACCTGGAGCTAATAAGAAATGCATGAGAACCAACTCCTTACATGGTGCAAGGTTTTTAAGGATGTGAGATTGAAGGTAAGAGAAAAGTTTGTTCAGCTTTGGATGGAGTGTCAAGTTAATTGTGCTTACAAGCTTAGTAATAGAAACAATAAAGTAGCTTGTGCTCATTTTTGCCATTTATTCAGGCCATTTCATCAGTCTTATCTTCCCACCTCTTACCATAGTCACAACAGGTCTCTGGCACCTGGTCATGATGAGGTATGGTGAACACCAGGTGCACACAAGGCAGATAGACCCAGTGGGTGCCTTGCAGCAAAGCAATGAATTGTCATTCCCAACATCTTAAAAACAGCAACAGAGGAAGGACTTCTCCACCTGGCCCAATTTTTAATTTTTGGTGAAATTAAGAAAGATGAGAAAGGGAAGGAAAAGAATATCTAAGCAGATGTACATATGGAATGATGGTGACTCCTATTCAACCAATTCCTGAATTCATAAATGTTTTTCATTTTTTACAACCACGAGCAGATAGATCTCAACATTCTAGTACAGGGGTCAGCAACCTTAAACACTCAAAGAGCCATTTGGACTCATTTCCCACCCAAAAGAAAACACCAGGAGCCACAAAACCCTTTTGACATCTAAAATGAAGATAACACTGCATATATCATTTTTTACCTTTATGCTATGTATTTAAAAAACGATAGTATTTATGAAATAGAAAACCAAACTTAAATTATCCACCTGCAGCAAACCAAAAAGACTGCCTGCCTCTGTGTGCTGTCATCCTTAATAAATCGTGTGCCGGCAGGCCACATTGGCAGTTATGGTGCATGTTTTGAGCAACAAGGAGCTTCAATAGAGGGGTGAAAGAGCCACATGTGGCTCCAGAGCCGTGGGTTGCTGACCCCTGTTCTAGTAAAGGAGAGAATAAACATACAAGCTGGAATTAGTATAGATGACAATCATTATAGGTAACCCTATTCCTGAAGTACCAGAATTACCTGGGAGAATGGACTAAGTGCAACTAAAGTCTCCCGGAGAGAGAAATCGCTTCATCCTAAAGGAACTTCTCAGAAGAAGTGTGGGGAAATGGCAATAGAATAGTCACTGAAAAAAAATATCATTAAATCATTTCATAAATCTAATATCTGAATCTTCATTGTATGATCAAGTCAGATCTGCTTGTAAACTTTTGTAGTCTGTTGTTTGGGGGATAGCTGCAAAGTAACACCAGCAGCAACCTCCTATGACCAGATTACAGTTAACACCCTCCATTTTCCTAGGTGTTATTTCAGAGGGGGGTTGTTTCTCCTTAAGTTTTGCTTATGGATTTTATGCCCTTGGCCATTTGTAAGAGCAAAATTCTGTTTCTACTTCACAGAAGCAAGCCATAAAAGAGGTCATTCTTGAATCATGTGCTGCGGATACCTTCAAGCGAGACCAATGTAGAATGACCTAATAAGCTCTTCTGTGCTCCATCTAGCAACCCCTGGGAAATACAACCAAATGCAAACCTTTCATTAAGGTCTGAAAATGGAAATGGACGTCATTCCAGAAGTCGTAGTTGAAGCCATACAAGTAGCCGGCAACGTAGACCAGGTTCCAAAGGCAGCTTTGGAAGCAGCAAAAGCTGTAGAAGATCATTCTGGTCAGACGCAAACCTATCTCCTTTACATTGGAAACTTAAACCCCAAACATTCTAGCGAAGATCTTTGCAGTATGTTGAAGGACATCCTCAGTGTGGCAAGTGTCACGCTCCAAAGATACGATATTGAAGTGATCAAGAAACGTAAGCAGACCTACGCTCTTGTTCAGGTGGCCACAGAAATCAGCCTGGAGCAGGTCCTCAAACAACTACTGCTTGCTTCCGAGGCAGAACACAGCCTCTCCAAAGAGCTTGTGCAGAAGGGGAAAAATCTTGTTGTAGGACAAGGCAAAAAGCCTGAACCTCCTACCAAAACTAGCAGAGAGGTAAGGTGGCGGAAAACCAACTCCTCTGTTACACTAGGAATTCCATATTAAGGGGGGGAAAGCAGGATAGCTATTATATGCTAAAGTCTTGAGAATATATAAGAGCTTCTCACCTACGCAATACTGAGAAGACAAGAATCACACAAACCGCCCCAGCCAGAGAATCTTATACTTAAAATTACCTGTACAAACTTCCATTTAAAATCAACATTGAAAGGTATTTAATATCAGGTTGCATTCTTGAAGCAGGCCAAATAGTGGAAAAGTCAAAATCTACCAGTGAACTGCTACCAGTACTTAAAGGTCTTGGAATCCTCCCCTTATCCAAGCACATGAGGAGAAAGATACACATATGTGTGCAAGAAGCAAAGTGCATGAAATGTATGCCTTTTGCTTTTTTTTCCTCTCCCTTGCAAAGAAATAAATAATAATAAATGTTCTCCTTGCACCAGAATAGCAAGGAGAAGCTTGGCTATTCTAATAAGGGATTTATTCCTTGCCACATAAGCCCTTTTCTCTTTTCTCCTTTCTCTCTAAGCAAAATGACAGCACCCAATCTAAATCCCCTTGACATAACAGAGGCCACCTTTGTGTATTACAAAATATTTCTAGCACATCTAGATATTCTTCCACATTTCTTTAAAATAATATTAAAGCAGAATAGTCTTAACTGTGTACCCACCATGCACTAAAATAAGCAAGTCACGGTAAATCTAGGCATTGTTTGCAGACAGTACATTTTGCAGCAATTGGTTTTTTTTGCTAAAAAAAAAAGTTGTCCAAAGATTTGAGATTTAGCCTTTTGCCTGGACCCAACTACCTTCTTTCAAGTCTAACACCACAATTCTGTGTTCCCTTAAGCAAGGTTTAATTTGCAGCAGGCAGGGTAAACTCAGCTTATTTTAAGTGTCACTTCAAACGGATTTAATGCAGAGCATATTTGTTCTCTGGAGACATTAGCTCCATTTGGCTAAATAATTCCCAAGTTATTGCAATAGGCTTCGGAGCACATTGATGCCAACAGACAATAAGAAATTTAGACAAATGTGGTCATGATTATGTATGATTTCCAACTGACTTATTTTATATAGGCCTCACTCACAATGTGGTACATCAGTACACCATCTAAATGTATTAGATGGCCACGCCCATAATTGCTGAATCATGATTGCTCTAGAAAACTTATAATTTGCAGGGGGGAGGGACCCCTATTAGCCACATAGTTTGTCCATGGCATACTAGGATCCAAGGCCAATTATGATTCCTCAACAGAGACGCAAAGTATCCTATGTGTTCTACATAATAACAATTGGCTGTTCTACATCAACAAAGGAGACAAACTCAGTATAGATCTTGAATTATAAACCCTTCCCTAGTTTCATAGTTTTCCTCAATGACAGCCATTCAGTGTCTATGAAAATTCTCAGTCATCCAGGTCATGGCCTCAATGGTGTTTTTTCAAAGGGCAACTGGACTTCGTTTTTCCCTGAAGACGTTTTGCTTCTCATCCCAAGAAGTTTCTTCAGTTCGTGAACTGAAAAATCTTCTTAAATGAGAAGCAAAACGTATTCAAGGAAACATAAAGTTCAGTTGCCTTTTGGGGAAAAAAAACCACCTCCTTTGGGACAGCTGTTTAGTTTTTGCAATTCAAAAACCATCAGACCCACTGCTTAAGCCCTTCCTTTCCCCATTTGAACACCAATGTTTGTAGATAAAGCACAACAGGAAATATTGGATCAATACGGGTATGTAATTCTTATCACAATTGCTCAACCAAAACAGGAATCTGCATTCTTGCAAAGCCGCAAGTCCTTTTACTGGTGGCATTTGATTATACGCTTGAATTTTACTCATCATGCCTACAGAGTGGTTCCATGGGAAGCAGATCAGATGTTCTCCTAGGAGGACCTTCAGCACCCGAGAGTAGGAAGCAACTGCCAAATGACAACAGAGCTAATCCCATCCGAAAAAGTGTCCGCTACCCTTGGAGGCTGGTCGACTGGCCAGTGACTTTTCTCAACAGTACCCGCTCCGACAGCGCCATTGTCCACAAAGAGATTGTTGGGAGGGAATGTCTGTTCTACGGCGCTTTCATTGGTGGAGAGACACGGAATGTGGAATTCAAGCAAGGAAGCCGAGAATACCTGACGACCACGCTGAAGCATCATTTGCGGAAGTATACCTGTGGTTTCCTCAACAGCGAAGGGGGCAGCCTTTTCGTGGGCGTTGAGGACAACGGTTTGGTGCGCGGCGTCAGGTGTGACCACAGAGAAGAAGACAGAATTCGCCTGCTGACAGATTCTCTTTTAAAAGCCTTCAAGCCGCAGGTTTTCCCTACCGCCTACACGCTGAGCTTCATCCCGGTCATCAAAGCGGAGGACACGGGCATCTTTCTCAAAGTCATCCGGCTCAGCGTCCATCCTCCCAAGCCACACGCGGAACCTCTCCTGTACGAAACAGATCAGGGGGAGGTGTACCTGAGGCGAGATGGCAGCATTCAAGGACCCCTCTCCGGAAGCGCTATCCAAGAGTGGTGCCGGCAGGTAACATTCAGATTTTGCCTATCTTACATAAAGCACTTGGGGACCAAACCAAATTCCAGCTGTCTCACACACACACACACACACACCTCCACACCCAGGCCTAAAATTGGAGCTCTCATCTCACAGTCAAGAGGCTGTGAGTTCGATCCTAGGTAGTGGCAGATATTTCTCTCTCTGGGCAGAATAGATCTGCTGAACAAAACCCCACATTGGCAACAGGAAGGGCATCCGGCCATTAAATACTCTGCTAGCTCCATTCAGTTGCCCAGACTCCACTCCGCGGGGATTGTGAGGTTGTTAAAAGATTATGATGATGACACAAAGAAGTACGTTTGAAAGTGCCGCCCGATAGAGATGGCTTCCGGTTCTCCAACATATAAAATTGGGGTGGGCGGGGAGATGAAGGAGGTGGCTTGTATCCAAATCGATGCTTTTTCTCAGGAATAAATGCTTCCATCCTTGAAAAGCAAGTTTAAAGCCCCCAAAGGCCATTAGGAAAAAAGCAGCTTTATCATACTGCTAAATCTTTCCAATTAAAATCAGAGGTAGAGTTTAGCCATTGACAAGCACTGTGTAAGTCTTCTCTCTAGTAATCCAATGATTAAAATACCCAAGGCAATTTTTTTCCCCCTGCTACTACTGATAGGCATCCTTCAGTCTCGAGAAACTATGGTATCATGCTCTGAATTGAGGTTCTGGAACAGCATCTAGTATGGCTGAAAAGGCCAATTCGAGTGACAATCCCTTCCACACTGAGGGCAGACAGTCTGTCCTCCCGTCTAGTTCCCTGGTTTCACTGGTGTCAGGACTGTCTCTTTGCCTCAGTCTGTTGAGCAAGCTTCTCTTCGAATTGGGAAAGGCCGTGCTACAGTGCTTTGCTTTTAAGTGAACCTTCTGCAGAATAAAGATTAAGGTATTCCAAAATATGCAGTGGCTCAGTGGCTAAGACGCTGAGCTTGTTGATCAGAAAGGTCGGCAGTTCAGTGGTTCGAATCCCGAGTG
>JANHFR010001800.1:149728-163714 GCA_032468015.1 Mimophis mahfalensis | reverse complement strand
CGTGGACTTCAACTCCCAGAATTCCCCAGCCAGCATCTTCAAACTGCCAAGGTTGAGAAACACTGCTCTAGCGGCTTCCAATCTAACGGTTGCCGAGAACATGTACCATTACTTATTCCAGAGCAAGATGTGGCTATACATGTACAGTGGAACTTCGGGTTGCGAACACCTCAGTTTGCAACCAATTCAGGTTCCCACCTGAAAATCCAACCGAGTTTTGGTTCGGCTTCAGACCCAAAAATGGCATGGAAAGCTTCCTTTCTGCACCTTTTTTGCCGTCTGCGCATGTGCAGACCTGCGGCTTTGGAACATGACCAATCCTGGTTGCGAATGCAATCCTGGAATGGATTGCATTCGCAAGCTGAGGTTCGACTGTACGTTCACTGTGCTTGAAACTAAGCAAGTCTGGTTTTGTTCCGAGTCTGATTCTCTAAGAAAAAAAAAATCAGTTCCAGAGATAATGTTCTAAGCTTCAAGTGAGACCACAGTATAAATCTAATAAACACCAAGTGTTGTCCATGATAGGCCTATTTAACTCAATAAATAGTTGGTTCAGTGTTGCTTGTTTCTTTGACTCTTGCTGCTTTAGTTGCAAATTTCCCTCCACTTTGGGAATCTCCAGGATCACACAACAGGACTGTGTTGTGACAGTCCCTATACAATGTACACAATTATGTTTTTGCAATGCATCCAGTTGTTTATGAATTGCTTCTGCAGCCATTTTAATAACAGCATATATTGTTCTTCTATTTAATGGCTATGAGAAAAATACTTTATTATTGTTGTTGGCCATGCTAGATTTTAGTTTTTTTAAGAACAATATTGAAACATACAGTGTCCTGTTGCTGTGATTCCTAGCTAATTTAGGGGAAGGGGGGAGTTTATTTATTGTTCTTCTGTAAATTTAGCCACCTTGTCTGCTATCAATTTATTAGATTTTAGGACTTTTCCTTCAGGTTCTTGTTATGATAAGAGAAGATACAATGAAAGCTCTGCCACAATTTCTCAGTGATATTTTCCAAGAACATTTCTAGGATTTTTCTTTTTTTTTCTTTTCTTTCTTTTTTTTTTTGTACCCAGAAAAAGGAGTATTTCTAAATATCTCTCCACTACATTTTTGTGGCATCTCCTTTTTTATTGGACCTTTCCTGCTGCTTTCTCAAATCCTGTAGAACTGGCCAAAATTCTCAGTTTTGGTTTTACTCAGTTGTTCAGTTTCCTAGTTTAATCTTCATGAGTCTCCAAACTACTTAGAAATCACCATCCCAAAATTTAAATGAAAAAAAATGTGCAGGGTGTTATGCTCATTACACATAATATTCATATTTTTATATACTATTTTCTTTATAAAGCAGTATCTCGGTACTCATCATTAATGGATTCCAGGAGGTATGATGAGTACCAAAACAATGAGTACCAACAAATTTGGCACCAAACAAGTTGGTTAGAAAGATTAGCAAATCAGAAGGCAACTGACACTGGCAAGTTCTAGCTTGTGGTTCAAGTACCAAACAAACAACAAGTACCAGGACAAAATTTTTGCATCAAAATGCACTGAGTATCAAATTCAACACGTTTCAAAGTGGTTGAGTACCAAGGTATGACTGTACATACATTTTTGGGGTGCTTCAGTTTAGTTTTGATTGTTTTAAATTGGGAATCACACTTTTCAATTCATGAAAAGTGAAGCCATTATAATTCATTTCTTGAATAGTTTCCCAAAGTGCAGATTGGGAAATTTCATATGAAAGTGCTACTAGACTTTTAAGATGGTGTCCAGATTGCAGGCTCTCTAAACAAAAAGAAAATCTAAGGAACAAAAGAAAAACCAATCAAAAGGTGGGAAATGCTGTCTGTATTCATTGCTTGAAGTAAGCCCTACTCTAAATAAACCATTGGAGGACCCACCTGGAGAAACTTAATTTTTCTGTCCACAAAGTAAGATGGAAAACATCGAATCTCTACATTTGCTTTGGTTTTATTTCCGTCTTGCCAAAGAGGTCTGGTGAACACGAATGCTTTTTTACCGTTCTGTCTTTTAGGAGTTTTTACAAAGGTAAATGACTTTTTATAGGGGTTTTTTCCCCATAATAGGTTAACACAATGCAAGGACTGTGAAAAGCATACAGATGTAAATGTGAATCTGACCTTTTGAGGAGTCCAATCTCCAAATACTTAAAATATGAAGCTGGTTCATGAAGTCAGATGGGTGCTTCCTTCTCTCTCCACATCTCCCTCACTCATTTCCTCTCCTCTCCTCCTCTGTTGGTTTAAGTGCCCCTTGTCTTAACTGGAAATACAACAATTGTTTAAAAATGGCAGGAGGAATGAAAAGATTTAGTGAGGGTTGAAGAAGTTCCTCGATTTAGGACCCTAATCTGCTGTTCCAATTCCCTCCACTGTGTGGATTCTTGAAGGGCTCCAATATCTCACATCCTACCTACAGAATCCTCTAAGATCCACTGAAGCCCTCTCTCTCTCTCTCTCTCTCTCCCTACCCCCCCCCCCGCCTCGCTTCGGCCGTCTGCGTGGCTCCGGAAAGGTTCGCCAAGGCAACACGCGCGCGCGCTCGGCCTGGCTCTTGCTTGCCTCGCGGGCGCCGAGCTCAGCGGCGAAGCGGAGGCCGCCTTGCGCGGGAAAAGCTTTGGGAGGGAAGAAAGGTTGGAAGGGGGAAGCGGAGGGAGCGGCTGCTGAGTCGGGATGGTTTGGAAACGGCGCGCGTTCAGGCCCTCGGGAGCGCGCGCCGCAGGATTATTATTATTTTTTTTTTAAATTGCCTAGCAGACAAAATGTTAAGTGAAAGCTGCCGAAAATTCTTCAGGCCCGGAGTCACGCGTCACAATTCTCCCAGCAACGAATTATCTGGTCGTCTTGAGGTTGCTTGGTAGTTTTGCTGCGCGGAGCAGATTTTTTTTTGGGGGGGGGTGTTTTTGTGGGGTTGTTTTTTGGGGTTAGGAAGGGAAAATCGTCACTAATAGATTGGCAAAATTCAGAGTTTGTAATAGCTGCATTGGAACTAAAGGAAGCATGTTGTATTTTAGGGCGCTGCGCTTAATCGGCGGTCTCTGCTTCGACAGAATATATTTTAAAGCGAACGGGGTTTCATGCATGTATTAAATCCGGCAGCGATCCACGTGAGGTTGTGGTATAGTTGTATGTTGGGGTGTTTCGAGTAGGAGAGGTTTTAGTGCAGTGTAGGCTTTTCCTGACTGAGAAGTCAGGAAGTCTCCATCCATCCTTGAGCCAACAGACAATTATGTTGGCATGAAGTTTATTGTCGGTGTTGTCCCCTATCCTGCCTTTGTTTTCCAGGCTTTGACATTCACAACTTCTTTTCAAAGGAATGAAGGACAAAGTCGAAAGGAATTTATGTGGTCCTTGGGCGGTGCCATAATGGGGTGGGGTGGGGAAATAGTATTTAAGCAACTGAAGACCAGTTGAAAGCTGCATAAATGGGGACGGAGAAGGAGGAGGAGGAGGAGGACATTGCCACAGCTTCTTTGTGCTGCAGTTAGGTACAATCAGAAAGACTAAGCGTAAAGGCTTTGTGAAGCTATTCCCCATTCTTGAATTGCTGAATGGATATCTTTGTGGGATGAGATGAAACAAAGAGAAAGGTAAACAACTGGGAATCATGAAAAAATTGCAATGGAAATTATTGTATATATGGGGACACTCACAGACATCCACAGCGAATGAGAGTTGGCAGCAAAATGACATAACTACAGTGATGTCATGCAAACATTGCCCTTATTCATTTGTGCATGTGGCATGCACAGACCTTTAAATCAGTCATGGCTCTTTGTGAAATGCCTGCAAAGTTTCCGCCATTTTCTTGGCAAGATTTTGGAAGTGGTTTGCCATTGCCTATTTCTTAGGGCTGAAAGTGAGGGACCGGCCTCAATCAGTCAGCTACCTTCATACCCAAAGTGGGAGTAGAGTTCGATCTCCCCATTTCTAGGCTGGTACCTGTAATAATAAAATTAAGTTCTTGGGGAAACATTGCTTTATCAGAACTCTGCACAGAACTCTATCCTTATTAAAAAAAATTAAATGTCCATTTGTAAAGTTAGCATTTTATATTTTTATACATAAAATTAATATCTTTTTTTGATTCTTGGAAAACTTGTTTTATAAAACAAAAAGCTAAATCCAAAAATGTTAGAGAATTCCTAGAAATCTGGCACTCAGACAAATGAGCCATCGAGAAGTACATAGAGATAAACATACATACCATTCAAAAGAGACAATAAAAAAGCAAAAAAGGAAAGGAGATCAAAAAGACCTCTTCATCAGCAATCAACATCTAGATAAACAGAGATTAACATCAAGATTAATACCAGACCGACAATCAAGCAGTAAACAATATCCCAATCAAGGAACTACCAAATCAGACAGTCAAGTAGTAAACAACGGCCTAATCAAGAAACTACCAAGAAGGAAACAGCACTCTCAGCAACACTGAAGGGCAACTCCTAATTTCTGCCATTAACAAATGAAATTCTGTTAGGAATTGTAATCTGAAATATTTGAAGAACACCAGATTATCCCTCCCTGAAGTTCCTTCTCCCATATTTAGCAACCCTGTTATTTTGCAGTTGTGTTCATATACTGCACTATTTCCCGTGGTTCTCTCAACTCAGTCATCTCTATTTACAAAATACACCAATGGGTATCCTGTACATAACACTCTAAGGCTGAAATGTGGTTGATCACTAGACTTCTGTCTGGAGCATGGCAAACTAGAATGTCTCTGAGCAGAGACAATGGCCATGGCAATGACTGAAGAACTGATGAATTGACCAATTCCATGGAACTTCCAGAGAAAGAAAGGACAGGAGATTACCCACATATGCTCTGGACAACAGCCTCTCATGAGGAAACTGCATGTGGTCTATTGCAGAGTTGAGCGCCTGCAGACAAAAGGATCAGTCATCCTGGTCTCAGTCACAGTGGAGCTTTTTAAAGGACAGTGCATTTGCTAACCCCACTCAGTAATTGCTTTCAGAAATTACTTATTTAAATATATTAAGGATATTAGAGGTCTTTAAACAAGTTTGAAAAGCCATCTGGTGAATTCTTAAGCAAAATAAAAATGATAAGTTTAAGAATTTAAGGAATTGGGAATAAACTCAAAAAGCTAATAACTCTTTGATCTAAGAAAATTATAAATGAATTAAGAGTCCCAACAAATCTGAAAGAATAAGGAAAAGCTGAAGACAAAATTAACTCAAGGTAATTACATGGACGCAACCATCCTTTTTATTGGCAATAGTTCAGAAATAGTTTTCATTGTCTTAATACAGGATGTTTTTCAACTTTCAAGTCTAGTCTAAAGATCTGAATTTCCCTGGTGGTTATTGATTCGAGTGCTGACCAGACATAAAACTTACTGTCTTTTGGTAAAAGTCATCATGATCTTACACACGTCATCATAACATTGTGCAAATGACTTGAGTTATAATTTGCACCAGTGGCATCATAATACAAATGATACACAATGCAACATTTGACATCATGATGCAAATTATGTCATTTGCCCATTTGTTCCAGCCCCACAGATGCATGCGAAGATGCTTAGTTTTGATACCTGGTAGTGTTGATCAGGTACTGCTACCTTCTGAGACCTAATATTAAGAAATATTCATAAAATATATACTGTAGTGGGATAGCTTTCTGAAGCAGACAAGTTCGACATAAATTTAGTTGAGGGGTTTCAGATACCTTTGAGGACAATACATAATTAATAGCACTGCTGTCCTAATTAAGTCTGATACCAATGGTTGTATATTCTTGTTCTCAAAATTTTCTATTGACAACGGAGTCTTTTCCAAAATACAGCTAAATGCTCCACTCACTCACTTGAATCTACTACTTCTTACTCTTTTTCTCAGTTCTTATTTCTCAGCAAAGCATACAGTAATTCAACACTTTGTACTGAGATACTTATCATACTAGAGAACAGTTGATAGACTGGAAATATTAGCTTTTCAGGTACAAATTTCCACATGCAGTATTACTGCAAACATAAATTCAACATGTTCTTTCCTACAGTATTGGTTATTAGGCATAAATCATTTACAATCTCAATTTTATGCCATTTTTCTTCAAGTATTCACTATTCTTGCAGTAGACCAGGTTATCAAACACTTAATGCAAATTGAAACCTAATTTGATATAATTAAAACATTTTGCCCTTATGAGTAAGGGAAAAAAACCACATAAAATGATTTCAAAATGTATAAATGAATAGCTGAATCAGTATCTAAAAATAAAGCCTTGTATATTAGAAATTTAGCAGTAAATGCTTTTTTGTGTTTCATTCAAAAGAACAACTACATATAATGTTTCCATTTAAAAACAGTCTGAAAGCAGTTATTCAAAAATCAAACACCAAATCGCAAAATATTACAAAACAAGAGCCAACAGATAAGACTGATGGGAATAAACTTCCTTTGGATAGATCTTGCCCTTTTGAATTCTAAAGAACATCAAGCTTTTTATTTGGCAAATGAAGGCAAATATACCTATAATGGTGCAGGATCCAATCTGCGTTGGTTATCAGGACCAGAGGTATTTAATCCCAAGCTTTCAGACTCATGGAGCCCTTCCTTAGGTAAAAATTATTTGTTATCATTCTTAATTTGGCTTTGCTTTTATATGTCCAGGGGTTCAGTTTTGTTTTTGGTTTTTTGCAGTGTTACAGAAGTCGTTTGCTGCTGCTTTCTCCCAAAATAATTGTGTTTCTCGCTCATCCACCTCCATTTTCCAGTCTGATCAACAGCTTGGAATTGCCAGGCAGTTCCTCATTCAAGGAACAGACCTGCTTAGAAAAATCAGCAATTAGCTAGCTGCTACTATATGCTGAAGCTATTAAGGTTTTATAAGCCAGCAAATTAAAATGATCCCACGTGCCCTGTTTTCTGTTATGTCTCATGTTAAGCACTTGCTTCATTCAGACCCTTGGGGACAATAAGCAAAAGCTAACATGAATCATCAGCCGTTCTGTTCATAGCCATCATGCAATAGGCATCCGGAATTGGAATCGTTTTCCTGATCAAGAATACAGGCATATTTTGGCATATATTTCAGTGCCAGTCTGAAGCAAGAAGTCGTATGGCTCTTAATTCTATTGACAACTGAAACAATGCAGTTGTATACAGTCAGATCTCTCAAAAATCATAAGTTTGGAGGACACCACTGCCAGACATGTTTGAAGTCATATTCTGTGGTTTGTAATATTGGAAGATGGAGAGGGAGGTCTATTGGAGGGTGATCGCATGATATGAATATTTCTCTCATGCAATTTATAAAAGGAAACAAATGAACATGTTGGTTTCATTTAGAAGCCTTTTCAGCATCCTATTCAAAATTTAAGGACCAAAAAACCATAAGAGATCTCAAAGGCACAAAGTGTAACCAATATTATACTATTCCCCTTTACAAGTACTAAGAAATCACTGTTCACACAGGGCAATTTCCCCCTTTTATTGGCAGTATGCTTACTTGGAGGAAAACAGCTGTGTAAGATAAGCTTTTCCTTCCTTCCTCTTTAGAAAGCCTTATACATCTGCCCACAAGTGATTCTTAAGACTCCTTCAATTGGGGAATGTTGACTTCACATATTTTGAAAAGGAAACGTAGAATCAGCATAGTTAAAATGTATTTTTCAAGTCTTATTCTCTGTTTGATTCAAGCTACCTACATCACCTCCGAACAATGACCATCCAGCTTAATAGATTTCTAGTGAAAAAGAATTAAGTTCACATGACAATCTGTTCCATTGCACTGCAGCTTGTAGACTTGCATTCATAGTCAGGGTAAACCTGTCTTTGTATTAAAATGAAAAGCTGGTAGCGATGTGGACACAACAAGGATGCTGTCTTAGCAATCAAGACAAGGGATTTGCCCTTGTCTTCTGAGATGTTTTGGCCTACAGCAGGGGTGTCAAAATGGCGGCCTGTGGGCCAGATGCGTCATGTGTAGGCCACGTCCACCCCAGCTCCACAAATGGGGAAAACGTCACATGGTGGCAACATGGCACCACGAGTTTGACACCCATGACTTACAGTCTGTGATCTCCCAGCTAAGTTGTAAACAGGTACAAGCTTGTTTTTTTGTTTTTTTTTTTAATCCCATTTATATCCCGCCCTTCTCCAAAGACTCAGGGCGGCTTACAATGTGTTTAGCAACACATTTAAGGATCTGATAATAAAACTCCCCATTCCTTTAGACCTTGGCACTAAACACACATGTCTCTCAGACATTCCTAACTTCCAAGAAACTAGATAAAAGAACCGTATGATTTTTGTGTAGCTTTCTCAGATTCGTTTATCAGCTTTCTCTATGGTGTGCTCTCTGCTGGCAAGTTTTTCTATGAGGCACAAGAAATTCTATTTTCCCTGAAAGGTGGTAACCAGGTTGGAGTGAAGAAGGAAGCTGAGTAAGAAGTCTTTTGCTGACTCCAGTTCTGAAGTATGAAGAGATTCCTTTGTATTATTCTGAGAAAGTGTGTGAGCCACCCACTCGATAAGAAGACCTGTCATCTTCCTCACATGACTTAAAGCATCTACAAAAGGAAGGAGGTAGAAAAGGAAGTAGAAAAATAAGAGCTGGAACACTGCAAGGGTGCATTGTTAGGAAAATTTGTGTTGCAAAGTGAGAGATTTAACACCGGAAAACCACTAGGAATCTGATCTATCAGGTGGAACTCATCAAAGTGTGACTAAAGCCAGGATGTTCTGGGAAGCAAAAGATAGGCTTTTTATTTTCCTTTTTAAAAAAAAAAATCACTCTATTTTGAAATGCTACAGTTTGCAATGAAATGTCACCCTAAAATGTCAGGAAATCAAAACTCATGGCGCATTTGGACACATTTTTTTAAAAAATTCCATTTATATGGAATTTAAAAATACAATTTATAGCAGTGGAAACAGAATGCCCAAATGTTGCTCCAAAGTCACGTTGAAGTATTCAAACAATTTGGTCTGATTGCCAGGACAGCACACACTATCGCTCTAACATCACCATCATCAATAGTTCACTTTAGGTACCCTTCTAGCTAGATTCTGCTTGTATATCTCCTCTGTCAGGTGATAGAAGGTATGATATGAAGATTCCACACATACATTCATATGCGTTTTAGCCCTTTTTATAGAATCAGGACTGGAAGGAAACTCGAGGTCTTTTTGTCCAACCTCGTGCTCAAGATAGGAGCCTTATACCATCCCAGTCAAATGGTTGTCCAATCTATGTTTAAAAACCTCCAGTGATGGATCTCCTCCAACTTCTGGAGCAAGCACCACCCCAGGTGGCAAACTATGCCATTGATTAATTCTCTCACTATCAGGAAATTTCTCCTAGGTTGGATCTTTCTTTAACAAGCTTCCACCCATTACGTCTTGTCCTGCCTTAAAGAACAAGCCAGTCCCCTCATCTGTGTGACAGCCCCTCAAGTAGTGGAAGACAGTTATCATGTCCTCCCAATTCTGTCCTTCAATAGGCTAGACATAGCTAGCTCCCTCAACCATTCGTCATATGACTTAACTCCAGAGCCTTTATCACCTTCTTCCCCTTCTTAGAGCCTTTCAAATTTTGACCCCAGTCTTGTATCTGAAGACCAACCAAACTGTGATTATTTTTAGCACATTCTGGCTTTGCATGCAGAATTGGGATGCTAAGTCTAAAGCAGCTTAGACTGCTGGCCTTCAAGGTTCCAAAACGGCTTTGTCAGGTGAGGATGGGATCAGGATGGGTGCTGAAATGGGCGTAGCCATGGTGGGTGTGGCCTAGTCGGCCTGCACCATGGCAGGGGGGCAAATTTTCACCCACTCCAGGTTCCACAGGCTTTCCTTGAGCCTTTGGGAGGGTGAAAAAGGCCTGCCCCAGGCTCCAGAAGCCCTCCGGAAGCCGGAAACAGGTGTATTTCATGACTTCTGGAACTTCCAGTAGGCCCATTTTTCACCCTCCCCAAGCCTCTGTGCAGTCCCTGCACTTACGTGAGATCCAAAACAGGCCGCATGGCAACTCCTAGGAGGGGCAGGGCGGGGAGGGTGGGGCCAGCCAGTTGTTCTAACTACCAGTTTAGCAAACCAGATGCAAAATTAATATCTGGTTTGCTCGAACCCGCCCAAACTGGTAGAAACCCACCCCTGGATGGGATAGTCTAACACTTCTGCAGGCTAAAAGCCAGGGCCCTTTTCATCAATAATCTATTGAGTAATGTAGTGAGTACCAAATGAAAAATTCTTCTTTGTGCTTTGTACACCTTTGATGGATTTTTGTCTTCCCTGGAATGTTATACATTTATATTGCAAGAAATGCTTTTCTTTCTAGCTTATTCTCTAGCACTGACTCTGTGTCCTTATATTTCAGGTCTGAAGCTTTAGCAACAAAGGAATGTGTCTTGAAGTATTGCATCTTGCTGTGTCATACATCATTTTAATAGCCTTCAGGATTTAAGAAATTTGCAGCCAATAGCTGTGAAATTTTGGCACTTTAAAAAACAAATATTTATAGACTAGCTGCTGTTCAACAGATACTGTCAGGATGTTTTATTAATCTGTCAATAAAGGCTTTGTATAGCCATACTATTTACTGCTTTTATTATTTTGGGTAGGGGGTGGGACCATTTTGCCTAATCCTATGTGATTTTGTATATTGTGTGGGCTCCTGAGTTCTATCAGCACTTACCTGAGATCCAAAACGGGCCGCATGGCAACTCCTAGGAGGGGCAGGGCGGGGAGGGTGGGGCCAGCCAGTTGTTCTAACTACCAGTTCAGCAAACCAGATGCAAAATTAATATCTGGTTTGCTCGAACCTGCCCGAACTGGTAGAAACCCACCCCTGGATGGGATAGTGACCACTTGATGGCATAGTTGTGTTGTGGCAAAAGTTCTTGGAGTTGATCAAGGATACCAAAGAGAAAACAACAACATAACCCCATGGGGTTAATGGGCATAAATTGTTGCAAGTCTTTAGAAGTTAAATACCTGAACCAGTTACAGAAAACAGTCTTTGGTGGAATCAGGTTGGTAATGAGTAAAACCATTTTAACCCTGCCTCCCCTGGAGGGAAAGGATAAACAATGACTCAGATCTAGCAAGACCAGGTATCTTTGGGCTTGGGGATCATTGGATCTGGATAGTTTTCATCTTTAACGCTTAACACTACAACCACTACCTCATTTCATTTTATTCATTTGTGCAAACAAATTAATTCCGGCAATATTGAAAACAAAAACCAAGAGATGATATAAATATACTATGATGTCAAAAAGTAACCTGTTTATGTTATGTAATAATCTAACAAAAAACTTATTTTTATCAATCTACATTGACAACCAGCATTTTGCCCCCCAGCAATCTGGGTCCTCGTTTACAGACCTCAGAAGGATGGAAGGCTGAGTCAACCTTCAGCCAGTGAGGATCGAACTGCTCGCAGTCAGCAGAATTAGCCTGCAGTGCTGCATTCTAATCACTGCACCATCATGGCTGATAGGAATACCTTATATAAAGTAGTCACTACAAGGACAATAGCTACAAATAATAATGAATTCCAGGATTTGGAGTCTTAAAGTGATCAAGTTTAAAAAACACTGCTCTAAATAAAACCAAAATACCACACTGTCTATACAATGGTCTTCAACTGAGTAAATACTTCACGTGATCTCTTTCCATAAGCTGAAAGATCATTAGAGGTTTTGAAACACCACTGAGGTTCCATTATACGTCAGAATATTCCATGTAGCATTTTATTTTATTTTTTGTACATGTAGCTCTCTTGGCTGAACAAACCTGATATTTTACTTAGATCTTGTATTATTTCCTAATATATTCGTGCAATCTCCTGTTGCTCCTGACAATTGAGATTCCAAAATAATGAAGCCTCGGCCAGATGCGAAACTTGTGAAATCAACATTTGCAGTTCCCAGTCTCCTCCTCAAAAGGAAAGTCTCTGCATTCTGGTGGCCTCCCAATGAACTACAGGTAGTCCTCAACTTAGTTCATTGAAAAAGTGACTTATGACTGTTTTCACACTTACAACTTTTGCAGCACCCCAACAGTCACATGATCAAAATTCAGATGTTTGGCAACTGACTCATATTTATGACCATCGCAGTGTCCCAGGATCTTGTAAACACCATTGCAACCCTCTGACAAGCAAAGTCAATGGGGAAGCCAGATTCACTTAACAACAGTGTGACTAACTTAAAAGCTGCAGTGACTCACCTAACAACTGTGGCAAGAAAGCAGGGGTGGGTTTCTACCGGTTCAGCTTGGTTTGAGCGAACCGGTTGTTAGCGTTGCCATCGGTGTTTGGAAGTGGGTCTGGCCACACACCCACACTTCTAAGCTATCCTTTATCGCTGCACGCACATTCCATTAAAGCTAGTAAACAGCTAAGATGCTGCAGAGCTGAAAAATATGTCTGGTGCACCAATCAGCTGTTTTTCAGCTTTGCCGCCTCTCAGCTGTTTTCTAGCCCAAATGTCTCGCTGAACAACAGAAATTTTGGGCTCAATTGTGGTTGTAAGTTGAGGAATACCTGTAATGCTAAAGCAGTGGTGAAATCAAGAAAATCTACCTCTTGACCAGTTCCCCCCCCAAAAATAAAAGGGCTTCTAAGAAAAAGGAAGGCATGAAGCAAAACAAGGTACATTATTGAATTACCCAATTAATTTCCTTTTTTTTTTCATCAGCTAAAAGGATTTTTCTTTTCAGAACTGATTCTCTAATTTTGTCACATATCAAGTAATGCTACAGCTGGATCAAAAATAAATTATTGTGGCTGACTGATAAGCCAAATCCAATCTTAAATTCTCCTTATGTTTTTTTTAATAGAAAAGCCAAAAAAATAAATGGCAGTTTATATCTGACCTTCAACAATTAAATTGCACAGAATAATGTATAAGACTGATGGTTCAAGACACTAGTTTTTAAAGCCATCCAGAGTGACGAACCAATGCAAGTAATTTTTTTATCCCAAGGAAAAAGTATGTTATTTTTACTTGCCTTTATGTCTTATACAACAGGATGATATGCTCTTATTTTACACTGTTTTAAGAAAAATAATTGGGAAACACCATGTGGTGTGGATTTCAAATTTTGATCTGGGAAATAATAGATGTTTTCTGGCTATCATATTCCAATTGCACAACTTGGTGGTTAATTCATCATTTAAAATAACATAAAATTATTACTTTTCAATGTCATTTTTCAAGTCTACACTCAGATTGGTGCCTTATTGTCTGTTGCATAGAAATTTATGGCACATTGAATGCCAAGAGAGCTTAGATCAGTGATGGGCAATTATGGCCCCTTCACAACCTGTAGACTTCAACTCCCAGAATTCCTGATCCAGCCTACTGGCTTAGGAATTCTGGGAGTTGAAATCCACAAGCCATAAAGGACCCATAGTTACCCATCCCTGGCTTAGATTGTTAAAGTACTCACATTAAAAAAAAACCCCACTCCCCATGTACTCCAGGTAGAAATGCTGAAATGACACTGCTGATTGGAACTGATGACACGTGGCTTTACAAGGTGAGCAATCTAAGCAAATGGTTTGTACACTTGGAAAAGTAAACATCTTTGCCTCTGTCCTTATAGGCAGCACTGGTGCCTGCTGCCCACCTACTACATTATCTTCCCATCTCTGTGTTCCATTGCAAGACTAGAACTGGGGAAGATCCCAGTTGGAAGAGCCTCAACTTTTGAGTTCTTCCCTAACCAATGGGTGGAAACTAATCAAGGAGGCAAGCAACTTAGAACTAAGGAGAAATTTCCTGACAGAACAATTAATCAGTGGAACAACTTGCCACCAGAAATTGTAAATGCTCCAACTCTGGAAGCATTTAAAAAGAAATTGGATAACCATTTGTCTGAAATAGTATAAAGTTTCCTGCCTTAGCAGGGGGTTGGACTAGAAGACCTCCAAGGTCCCTTCCAACTCTGTTATTCTATTCTATTCTATTCTATTCTATTC
>JANHFR010001800.1:106981-117354 GCA_032468015.1 Mimophis mahfalensis | reverse complement strand
AATTATTTTCACATACACCTGTATTTGTATTGAAATATGTGTTTTCCAATGGTCTTAGGTGACCCCTGTGAAAGAGTAATTCAACCCCCAAAGGGGTCCCGACCCACAGGTTGAGAACCACTGGTCTAATTGTTTCTCCATACATGCAATTCCTGGAAGGTGATTGAAGGCTTCACCTAATAGTTTTCAGTTTTCTCACAAAGGAATGTTGGATGCCACTGAAACACAATTTTCCCAAATGGGAAAAGTTGTTACCAGTAACTGACTGCATTCCAAATTTAAAGAAAAAAAACAGTTGTACAAAAGAGTGTTAATGTGTACTGTGCTTGACTAGTTACTTAAGCAATATGATTAAGTGCCCTCTCTAATTAACTTTAAATTTATGCAAGCATAATAGAGCAATATTTAAAAGTGTAAAAGTATAATATACACAAACCACTTGCATTTCAGACCACTTTTAATGAAATTATTGATCCCACATTACCATCATCATTCCAGCGTTTGCATGTTATTTAAATAATTTAAGAGCAGGAAAATTCAGGGAATGTACCACCTTTCGTGTCTAAGATTAGGGTCACAATGAAGTTTGTTATTCTGATTTTTTTTCTTTTCTTTTCTTCAGCTGAAATCCAAAAATCTATACTCACATAGAATTTAACTGATCTTTATAAAATGTCAGTTTCTCAGCTATTACAATTTATTCTTCCTCCTCTGGAGATTGGGCAGTGTGTTTTGAACATACATTAAATCATCACCTCTATAACCAGAAGGGATTTACCAAACTCTGAACTTTTCTTCCTGGGAATGAAAATCCCAATCTATTTTTTTTTTTTAATTCAGTGGATAACACCTATGAAAAATTATATGAGTCCTAACCGCTCCTCAAAGAATATTCAAAGACAGCAGAGAATCATAAACACATGCAGTTTTATAAAAATGTTATATTTTTGCAACATAGCAATGCTTTAATAAAGCCACATCAATTAGGCCTGATTTATTTGGTTGTGGATAGATGCTCAGAGCTTTGGGGTGGGACAAAGGAAAGGAGAAGACGTGATTGTTAAGCCATCACATGAAGCGGACTTTTCTGCAGTCTATAAAGTTTGCACAATGTTTTCTTAAAGTTCTACAATCCCTGTAATGAGATAATTATTTTGCAATATGGGGAAAACTTATTACTGACCGTCATCAGCACAGGAAAGCCAAAAACAAACAAACATGGGATTTCAATATAATTGTGCACTTTAATGTATACATCAATCAGTTACTCATCAAGGAAGAGCAAAACACCAGGAATCTGCTAGATAAAAGATCCCTGATTGTTTTTTTGCCACTGTACACTAATGTTGCTCTCCTTACACAAGAAGAGCAAATGTTTCTAAATTCATCCTGCTTCCTCCACTTTGTTTTGTAAATGTCAGCTCATGTGTACACACTTGGCTAAAATAATCCGATTTCAAAAAGTAAAGCAGGATCAAATCTGGTTAGTCCTAGTAGGAAAGACTACCAGGAAATACCATAATAGAGTTGCATTTTGGTCTGAAAAGTTAAAAAATCTCAGGAAGCAGCAGAGGCACATCATTTCCATACTGTTGCCTGAATTATATGGATATGTCCCTGATGTCACTGGGAGTGGAGGTTTTATTTTTTTTATAAATACATAACTACAGTACCAGAAGCTTTATTAAGGAGAACTATGGCCTCCATCTGCAATTGTGCTGTAAATGTGTGTGCAGTTCTAAAGTATTTTATGCTTTAGTTCTGTTTCAATAATTAGTTTAGTATATGCTCACACCATAATTTAAATTATAAAGCAACTCTGCTCAGTTTTATATTATAGATGAATTTGGAACATTCTGATTGGCCTGCTTTTTAAGTAATTTCAGCCTGAAAATGGTTATTTGAGGTCTTTTTTTTAACCTCCCCATTGTGGACCTGTCAATTATCGCCTTAAAATCAGCCTAATGTTTCTTAAGACTATACTGAAAGATCAAATAATCAAACTTCGTGAAATAATCAGTATGGCACTCATTTACAGTTTCAGAAAATGGCAAACTATCAATCCCATGGCAAAGTATGTAATCCCACAGAGTAAACCCAAAATTCTTAACCCTAGTTAGCATACTTTAAGGTTGGATATCGCCCACTAAGCTGAACATTCAGTTAAACACGTGTACAGTTTAATAGTTATATGAAGGTCAGTCATTTCTGAAGCATACGGAAGGTGTTTTGAAAAACATGATACGATAATGGTTACTATATATTGGCCAGACATCTGTCTGCCATCATTCAGTAAAACTGGAACAAGAAAGAGGTTCTACCACAGCTCTACAAATCTTGCATTATGTAGTTCCATCAGTTGACAGTATACTGTGAGAATTAAATACTCATCTTTACATATACACAACTTATGCCGTGAAAGCATATTTGCTTACAAACATATAAAAATACTTGTTAACTAGTCTGATAAGAAAATAATGTATAAAAGTATATAGCAAAAAACATTTAATCATCTGACAATGGAAAGACCAAAATCCTCTTTTTATATTACATGAAAAACAAAAGCTACAGATTAACTTTTCTGGAATCTCCTACTTGGAAATACAAAAGGAAGACACAATTTTATTCCCAACCATGATGTAACATTATTTAAAACTAAAATGCTCCAGTCCATAATGAGCCCAGGTATTTGGCCATAATGCTGTAATACTAATAATCCTGTAGCTACTGCTGGAGCCATAAAATAAATACAGTAGACAGTTAAGCACTGGAAAAAACTGCAGCATAAACAAGAGCTGTAACACAAAACTTTGCCAATGAAATTCAGTGTATTGGCTTCCTGTAAGGCAGGCTGAATTTTGTTGTCTAATCTAATTAAACGGTAAAACCTCCAAATCTACTCTTTAAAAAAATACTCTACATATTGATTAGAGAACTCTCCCTCTCTCTCTCTCTCGAGTATGATCAACAAAAATCTTACCGGGGGTGTGGGGGGAGGGGGAATAACCATACAGCCATTTTAAGCTGGACCTCAATAGACTCTTAAAACTACTTTTTGTCCATTGTGAATAAAACTCCACAAAGTGCAAGTTTCTTGAAATAAGGAAAAAGAATTTGGGAGTATTAAAAGAAGCCTTAGTGTATTGACCTCTGATGTGAGATGACTAAGGTGTCTTCTAGGTCTGGACCAGTCTGATTCTTTTCAACTAAGGCTATTTTGGTGACCATTTATACAACATGCACACGTAAAGCAAGACAAAACATCAAGACACACAGGAAGAGAAGTGAGGAGAATTAATCTGGCAGTCGATAGCTTGTTTTAAAGGATCTTTAGACGATGACACAGTGGCACCCTTTCTTGTCCTTCTCCTTCCTCGTTGGCTCTGGGGAAGGAGGACATTCTTGTTCTTGAAATTTCCTATGAAAGAAAAAAAAATCAGATAAGGCTTAGGACTTCAATCCTATTCGGATCCACATTTAAGTCTGCTTAGCTTATGCATTGCTCCAACTGTCTTTGATTGGATCGCATGCACCAATGCCAGCCTTCCTCTCATGCACCCCACCAACATGAGAATAAAATTTAATTTTAGGAATCTGTGGATGAAGATGTTATTCATTTAGTCATAATCAAATCTTGGCAATTCTATGGGTCAGGTATTTCCACATCTTCAGATCATGTACTACTTCTTTGAATTGTTCTATGTTTTGGCTGGTGTCAGCTTTGATGGTGCCCATGTTCGTCGGTGGCCTGGCTTCCTTTTGCCACTAACTCTTCTGCACATAATTGCTTTCTCCAATGATTTCTCTTGCATGATATGGCCCCCCAAAAGTGGGACACAGTCTTGCCTGACATGACTGGTATTAGGCATAATTTAGATATTTGTTCACATTTTGCCTCCCAGTGACATGACTGGTGTTACCCATTCCAGTATTTGCTTGTTAGTCACCTTTGCTATCCAAGAAGTACATAGAAGTCTTCTCTACCACCACAGCTCAAATGAGTCAATTTTCTTCCTGCCTTGCTTTTCTAAAGTCCAACTGGAATCCATTGCACCCAGGCTAATTACAGCACTTTGCACCCACGTACAAGTAAAGTGGATGGAAGTGAATTTGTTCACACTCATGGGTTTAACTGAGATGGGCCATTTAGATATTTGTTCACATTTTGTACAGAACTTCTTGTCAGCAATATCCGGAATGTTTCCATTCTAGCTTCCTCTCTTACTCTACTATAGCATATCCTGCCAATATTTAGTTGGCATGCTCAACTTGTATGTTCCAGGCTTAACTTTTGTGGTCATATTTCAAAAGACAGGACATGGGATTTCCAATATTTTAGACTCAGGTTGATATCGCCATTCAATCACAGAACCATCCTAAACCCATCAAAAAATAATAGTTGCGGGAAGTAGCAAGAACAAGGGTCTTCAAACTTGGCAAGTTTAAGACTTGTGGACTTCAACTCCCAAAATGCCTGAACTAACATGACTGGAGGAGGAATTCTGGGAGTTGAAGCCCTCAAGTCCTAAAGCTGTCAAGTTTGAAGACCCCTGAGCAAGAAGATAATCCATTCTACCTTATTCCTCTACAGAAAGACCAAACTTGAAAACAAACATACAAATATAATAAAGGACTGGTTATGACAACGTAACCTGACTATACAGTTGCTTCTAAAAAAAGGTATTGTAGAATAGAGAGGAATGTACTATCTATTGCCTACTAACAAAGACTACTCTAGAACTTTTCCAAGGCTTCTCCCTGCAAACCCAGCCCCATTCACATATCCGATCAAGGTCATCTGCTTTATAGCCCCTCCCCACAAAAAATATTAAGCACAATCTTTTCCCACCATCCCATTCTAGACCATTCCAGTTAAGTTCTGCCTGGTTAATGGACAGGAAATTTTTTACTCGAGCTAATGAATATCATCAGGAAATCTGTAGTGAGCTAGGCTAAGAAAGCCTCAATAATTTGGGATCAAGCAAAGTCTCCATTACACCAGGCTCTTGGGCCTCTACAATTTTATTTTATTTTTTAATCCCATTTATATGCCGCCCTTCTCTGGAGACTCAAGGCGGCTTACAATCTGTTTAAGCACAAATCAATGTGCTTAGCGATTTTTGTAGGATATTTTATTTTCTGTGTCTTAGTGTTTAGATGTTGGTTGTTGTGATGCTGATGTCCTTTTCCATGGACTGTGTTTCAGAATCCCCTCTCCTCTGTATATCTCAATAGCGATGGATTGCAGGTATTGTACAACACACCTTTTTTACTTTTTTAACCACTAACTTCCTGATATTGTTATCTCAATGGATAGTTCTTCATTTTATTTTTATTCTGCTTGACATTAGAATGATATTGTTTATGTAACCCGGTTTGGATTACTTTCTGTGTGAGATGTCATATCCAAAGACTTAATTTACCATACAAAGATCTTAGCAGAAGTATAAATTTCATAATGCCAACAATATGGTTATGATAAAAAAATATGATAAAGTCAATGAAAAATGGTTTCTTGTAATATTCAAAGTATTTAGCAGCAATTTTTACTGATGACAATAAAAAAAAGCAAGGATGGCAAAGGATTCCAAATCTTGAGAAAAGTTCCATCCATCAAATTGGAGTTCTGAACAAAAATAACTTTCCAAAGAAAGTCATGCCAATAGAAAAAATAAGCACTCTCTTTTAAGAAACTGATTAAAAATGAACTGAAAACTGATTTGAAAAGAACTGTTTATGTCGATCCATTGTAGAGAGTTACATTACTGAAATGGACTCATTATATCATCTAAGAACCAGAGCATCCTATAATTCTTGGCAAATTATTTACCCGAGACATTGAAACTTATGCTGTTGAGATTAGTACATCTGAAACAATATACCTTCTCCTCATAAAGAGAATTCATATGCACTTTACACTAAGTTTGGGTTTGGGGTTTTTTTTGTTTTTTACAAAAACATGACAATTTTATGTATGACTGTGACCCTCTCTGTATATAAAATAATCAAAGAATAAACTCCATGAATAATAAAATGGAAAGAGAAAGGAAGAAAATCTATTTTTAAAGAAAAGTTAAAATGCATTTCTATGCATTTGCAATTCAAGGTTTACCTTATAACTCGGACAAGTTCATGAAAAGCTTGATCTACGTTGAGCCGTATTTTTGCTGAAGCTTCCATATAGGTTACTTTCAACTGCCGTGCTAATTGCTGACCTTCCTCCTGTGTTACCTGAGATCATAAAGAAAAGATATGCTGTATGTAACAGCAAACACCAATGTGTTTGGGTAATTAGGGTACCTAATTCAGGCTCTGTCCTAACCATGGGACAAATTCTTACTCTGGCTTGCAATTTCTCCCATCAACTGTGATTAAATCATTTTGATCAGTAAAGAGGCTTTTTAATTTGAGCCCACAAGAGACTAAGCAAAGATAAAGGGTGTCAACCAATGAAACTTAATAGCCAATTTGTTGTAAGAAATTATGCTATATAAGCGCGTAAATAACAGCATTCTGTATCAATGGCCATGCTAATAATGGACATGGTAACATACGAATGGACATAGTGTTCAGGGGGAGAGGAGAGCAAGTGATGCCATGGCCATTATGTACCATTTATGTACTGTATATCATCCACCATATATTGCATGGTATTTGCATGATACTGTCATGGCACCTGAGACATCAACAAGGCATCATGATGTGGAAAGGGGAATAGAAGTATCTCCCATAAATGCCAACTACTTTCATTCACAAGAAGAGACTACTCTTCATCATCCATATTGCTAAATGACGTCCTCTTTACATGCTGCTTGCTTCAAAATAACTTTTCTTTTTAGTTATATTCTAATAAATCAATTTTCTGAAAGGGTTATTATTATTATTATTACTACTACGAATGGAAAACAATCCTCAGTCTCTAACCCTATGAGTAATTGTTGGTATCGGAAATGCTGGAAACATAATTGGAAAGAGACTCATGCCTTAATAATGATGTCATGATAATTGTCTCATCGCTTAGATATTGTCCTGAATAACATTCAAATGGCAATTACTCAGAGAAGAAGTTGATTTAATGCAGAAATGCTTTCATAAATTAGGAAGAATGACTTCCTATCAAAATATTTAAGTATGAAACTTTTTAACTGCAGACCAAGACCGCCTTATCTATTTTAGGCCAGAATGTGGTTGCTAAAAGTTGACACCAACTTGATGGCAAATAATTAATCCATCAAGAGGGTAACATCCTAAAAAAACTTAGAGCAGTACCTCTCCAGAGTTTCAAATGGAAGCATTTTATCTGGGAATGTCAAGAACTGAACCCATTGCCATATATTCTTCTACAGTAGCCTATAGTATTCTATAGTATTAAAAAAAAAACACAACCACATTCTTTTTGGCATTTCGTTACTACCAAATTCTTACCTGTCTCTGATGGTCCAGGTCAGCTTTGTTTCCAACTAGAATCATAGGGAACTCATCACGATCTTTTACTCTAAGAATTTGTCTTTGAAATTTATAAATTTCTTCAAAACTGGGAAATAAGGGAAGAAAAACTGTTAGGAACTATCCAAGCTAATAGTTCTGCCATCTCACAATCCTTAACAGAATAAGAGAGTTGGAAGGGACCTTTGAGGTCTTCTAGTCCAACCCCCTTCCCAAGCAGGAAACACTACACCATTTCAGACAAATGGTTGTCCATTCCTTAAAGTTCCAGTGTTGGAGCATTCGCAATTTCTGGAGGCAAGTTGTTCCACTGATTAATTGTTCTAACTGTCAGGAAATTTCTCCTTAGTTCTAAGTTGCTCCTCTACTTGATTATTTTAATCCATTGCTTCTTGTCCTGCCCTGAAATGCTTTTTTTGTGAGATGGTAAAGCTATACTCAAGAAAACTAAATCCACCATTTTCTTGATTGGACTGAGTTAGTCAGACATTTCTATGGATCTATGCAGAAAAATTAATTCCCTGTGTTGAAAACCAGGGCCAAATACTCCTAAGTAATCCGCATTGGTTTATTCTAAGCACAGTAGATATGATAGATCTCATACAGACTTCCATTACCTTCCTCTATCTGTGACTGAAAAGACAAGCAGAAAGCCTTCTCCAGTCCTCATATACTGTTCCCGCATAGCTCCAAATTCTTCTTGGCCTGCTGTATCTAGAACTAAAAGAAGACTAGTTAGTTTTCCTACCTAAAAAACCTTCTTTACAACCTCCATGCGTTAACTGTGGTTTAAATTATTTTTAAAAACTAAGGGCGTATTCTCTTAAACTAAACATGCCTGCTCCCATGCCTTTCTGTTACACACTCCAATGCATCTTTTAAACTTTGTCTCCAGATTAACTGCAATATTGAAAGTCAACAAAGAGGAAACTTCAAACAGTCAAACGTTGGGAGGTACAATAGGGGATATTTCCCTCACATACCACACATACTTTATTTAATCTTTTAAAATTAACTCTAACATGACTTTGTGGGAAAGCAAATGTGATGTTTTCTCCATCCTATATTACTATTCCCTAATAATTCTATACATGGGTGGTAGAAGGTTACATGGTTTTAATTTCTGCATGTGAAGACTATAGAAAGCCATTGTAGGGGAGAAATGGAGGGAATACGGTCCTCCTTCCATGTATGTAGTGGCTTTACATGCTTACAGAAACTCAAGAGAAAGCTAATTAAAGAAGTGAATACAAATAATGAAAATGGACCTGGTTCTTAAATAAACATTCCACACCCAATCAAATTCTATAGAGGGACAAAATGAATAAGAAACTTACTATCTAATCTTGCTGCTCTTTCATCTATTACACATTGCTTTGTGTAGGAATCTTCAATTGTGGGATCATAATCTGTCACGAAGTACGACTGCAGGAAAAAAAGAAGAAAAAAGATACAAGCACATTAAACCCCAAAATTATTGCAAAACCATCAACCAATCTACCAGCATGACTCCAATCCTGCAGGAGAAAAGAAAAACACTGCAATACAATCCTTCATGCTCCCAATCCACTGAGCTAAATATCAAAAGAATGCCATGTTCAAGGGTATCAAAGGCCATTGAGAAGTCTCAAGGATGCATTTACCAGCGTCTGGATCCTTCACATGAGCCCATCCTGGAAGCAAACAGATCGTGGATCTAAACGGTAGTTTCCCCAACAGCCCAAAGGACATTTTCTGCTTCATCAAGGCTAAAAAGGAAGGCCTACAGAGAAGGCCTATCCAGTGTTTTCCTGAATGCCATTGGAGGCATTTATGAGACTGAGATTCCCAACTGTTCACTCTCTGCAGAGTGCCTAGTGGGGTAGAGGGGCAGCATCTTTTTATACAGAGATTGGGAGGGAGGTATATAGGCACGGCTGCCATAATGCCTGAAAAGAATACACTTTCTATCCAAGCCATAGGTTATCTCAGAAGTGTATTTCAGTGAAGATAATACATAATTATTGTATATAATAAATAAATAATATAAATAATTTATATTATTATTTATAAATAATATAAATAAGCAGGTCTATACAAAGGATGAAGGCAATTGCTTTAAATGTACTGTAAGCCACCCTGAGTCTTCGGAGAAGGGCGGCATATAAATAGAAATAAAATAAATAAAAATAAAATAAATAATACACTGTATATACAATACATATATAATACATTGCAAACAGAGTAACTGGATTCTGCTATGAATTCTTATAACTATAATCCAATCTCTCTTTTAACAAACTGCAGTTTAATTCTGCATCCAGTGATGTGGGGTGGAAGTGTTTCCATTTTTAATAAATTAGAATAAATTAATACAATGCCACACAACTGGAAATAATGATATAGAATTCAATATAAAATACAGAAGTGTTTTTTTTTCTTTTTACATGACTGACATCACTTAAAAAGCAGATGGGCAGACATGCTATACCCTCAGGAGTGCAAGGGTGAGATTAGGCTGCTGCACTTCTAAAAGTAAACCAAGAGTAGGACAGAAAATGTGCTAGCTTTAATTTTCATTCATTAAATATAATAAAGTTTTATGAAATATGGCTGTGCTTCTTGAAAATGCATTGTTGACTTTCCTATTCTTTCTCATTAAAAATTACAATTTGGTGGCAACTTTTCAGGACTCTGAGACTATACTCAATACTTTTGTGGGTGCTTTTGTGAGTCACTGAGGCCTCATGCCATGTGTTCCTGCTTGATTTAGTAATACTTAGAGTTTTTTAGTCCCTTTTTGTTAGTTGATAACTAACTCAACTCAATAACTAAATCATAAAGGTGTATGTAATTAAGCATCTTATACTTTATTATTTACTAATACTCCATCAAATGCAAACAGTTCCACATAAAGTTTTGAACTCAGAATCAACTCCAGATTCAGC
>JANHFR010001800.1:4304-21620 GCA_032468015.1 Mimophis mahfalensis | reverse complement strand
CTGGCTCAGGAATTCTGGGGGTTGAAGTCCATGAGTCATAGAAGAGCCAAGGTTCCCTACCCCTGAGTTACTAAGGTGTTCTGAGATTTCAAACAATTACCAGTGGCACAGTGCCCCTCCCTAGGTATTCCCCAGTCTGGTGTTCATCACGTATTTTCCAAATCCCAGATTCCTTCAGTTCTCATCATTCTTTGAGGTTTGGAATTATGTAATCTGAAATCTAATTCATCTGAGAAAAGAGCTGATTTAGAAATGTGGCTATTAAACAATGCCTTTATGCCTTTTCAAAAAATTAACATACTTTTTCTTTTAAAGCAATCCAGGTTGGCAACACTCTTTCCGCAAAAAAAAAAAACCTGATTTAATTTCTAGATGATTCCAACTTTAATTATGATCTCAAAATGAAAAAAAAATTCATTCTCATCTACCTCATATCTATAACTTCACATAATTCTGTCATGTTCTTCTGTATTCACACTTTTTCCAAGTATTCAGCTTACGGTACCTTTTTCAGCTTAATAATATATTTTTTCTGATGCAATGATCAGAAGTTATTGGTAGTCCTCGATTTAGAACCATTTGTTTAGTGACTGTTCAAAATTACAGCAGTGCTGAAAAAAGGTGACTTGTGGCCAGTCCTCACATATGTGACAGTTGCCCTACTTTACATTCAGGTGGGCTGTGCGGAGAGAGTTTCCTCCTTTAAATTCCTGGGAGTCTACCTTAGCGAAGATCTCACCTGGAAAATCAACACGACCTAGGTGTCCAGAAAGGCCCAACAGAGACTCCACTTCCTCAGGGTCTTGTGAAAAAAACGAAGTGGAACAACTGATGACCTCCTTTTACCACTCCACAATTAGAAAGTGTCCTCACTCACTGCATTACAGTGTGTTATGCTGGCTTGACAGCCACGAATAGAAAGACACTATAGAGCAGTGGTTCTCAACCTGTGGGTCGGGATCCCTTTGGGGGTCAAATGACCCTTTCACAGGAGTCGCCTAAGACCATCGGAAAACACATATTTCAATACAAATACAGGTGTATGTGAGAGTAATTTTATGGTTGGGGGTCACCACAACATGAGGAACTGTATTAAAGGGTCGTGGCATTAGGAAGGTTGAGAACCACTGCTATAGAGGGTGATGAGCACAGCACAAAACATTGTGGGCTGTCCCCTGACACTACTAGATGACATTGCTAAGGTTTGCTGCCTTAGAAGAGTGAGGAAAATCCTCAGGGACGATTCACACCCTGGTCAGCACTTCTTTATTCTCCTACCATCGGGAAGGAGATATAGAAGCATAGTCACACAAACAGGCTGAGAATACTTTTTATCCATGGGCTGTCACACTCCTGAATGGAAAATAATCTTTCAACAACATAGTACGAGTGACTTGCTAGGCTAGCACGATGTGGTGAAATAGGATTGTGTGTTTGTTAGTAGGGTTTACTGGGTTAGGGATTTTCTGTCTTCACTGTGAGTTGTGTTGGGTGGGTGCCCGAAAGGAGGCTCAGCCTCATTGTACACATTTTGTACTCTGACAATAAAGGTTTGATTTGAATTTGCAGCCTCCCGATGGGTCACATGGTTAAACTATGCACTTGGTAACTGGCCTGTATTTACAATGGTTGCACCATCGTGGGTCACATGATCATCATTTGTGACTTTCCCAGTGGGCCTCCAATAAGCAAAGTCAATGGGGGAAGTTGCATTCCTTGGGTAATTTTTATTTTATTATTTCAAAAAAGTAATTGAATCATTGTGTAATTCACTTACTGGCCACAGCATGAAAGCTGGTAACATCAAGTGTGCTCACTTGGTAAAGCTTCAGGCCCAGTTGTGGTTTTAAATCAGTGGTTCTCAACCTGTGGGTCGGGACCCCTTGGGGGTCAAACGACCCTTTCACAGGGGTCACCTAAGACCAACGGAAAACACATATTTCAATACAAATACAGGTGTATGTGAAAATAATTTTATGGTTGGGGGTCACCACAACATGAGGAACTGTATTAAAGGGTCGCGGCATTAGGAAGATTGAGAACCACTGTTCTAAATTGAGGGCCACCTGTATTCCAAACAATCCTATCACAGAATTCTATAAATGAGGTGATGTTATTCTGACAGAGAAAAGCACTTTTAAAAATTATTTCTAATTTGCTGTCTGGTTTTATGATTTAAATTGTTAAAATAGATTAAAAGTAGATCATAATAGCTTCTTCATTAGAAAAATAAATATGTGCTCTGCACAATTTGTATTATAGAGAATGAAAGTACGTGTTAGGCAAGCCTTGAAGAACTCATGGAACTTTTATTGGAATTTACTGATGATAAACAATCATGGAGCTACAAATCATTGCATAAAGAACTGAATCACCTTTTTATGACTAGAAAAGTACACAGTATTTTTTTTAATCTGTCTTTCAACTATTATGGGAGACATGTTTATGAAGAATCAAAACTCTGCAGAAGGAACTACTTGCTTGCTCACTTTTTGTCATGGAAATGTATCTGGATTATAGACAGTCTACTTGCCTTCATAAAATAAATTTGAGGTCCAGAAATAGTTCAGTTTGCTTTCTGGACAGTGAACAGTGCATACTTCCATTTTTAATAGCAATTTTTGGAGACACATAAGTGCAGCTTAAATAAATACTATAAAAATAAGCTGAAATGTTTGTAGACTGATAGCCAAGTATATAGCAAATAGCAAAACAATTTGATTATGGAAAAAATAAGAATTTATGACCCATCACAACCAATGTAATCCATCTGTATTACCGTACTTTTAGCACTGTATTGAAACTTATTTGGGTTACTATTTTGACTAACATTTTGATCTAAATTGTGTAAATTCTGTGTGTAAATTCTGAAAGCCACCTGGAGTCCTCCCAGTTTTATGGGATAGGTTAAAACCATAATAAATCAAAAATGGAATTACTGTAGTTTCATAATGTAACAAAGAATCAAACAAGCCTAAGATCTGGACAGCATGTTTTTCCATGAACGTTCAGGAAGCTATAAAAATGAATAAATCTTCATTTCAGAATTAGAGAACCTGTCTTGATGAGAAGAAAAAGAAGCATAAACTCTTGCAGAAAAAGGAAAAGGTGATAAGTGCAAACCCCTCCCAAACCTGAGGAATGTATGATACATATGTACATACATACCATGGAATCAGTTGGGTCATTAGATGACAAAGGGTGCTCAAATATAGTATTTAATAGAGAAACTGCTTATTTTGTATATCTTTATTATAAAAGATATAAGGCAAATATTTGATTTTCTCACAGACTTTAGGATATCTTTAAAATCTACACAGTAATAAACAGTTTGATTCTGATCCCTGTGCTGGGGAATGGACTCAAGATGTGAAATTGTTGCCCTCTTAGCAAAAATGTATAACTTTCTCCTCAAGTCAGGCTCAATCAACGTGTGATACCTTGTTTGAAAGATAGATCTAGGAAAGAGTACAGTAATCAAAAGTAATGTAAACACAGAGGAATAAGATTTGCTGAAGGAAATCAGTAAGGATCCTGCAAAAGTAAATCCTGCCTCATCAACACTTCATTTTGAAAAATGCTTTGGCAAAGCAGCTTACCAAATAAGAGCAAACATGGCAGTCACGGGATAAGAGAACTTGACTATTTAAGGATTGCTAACTGATTAAAAACAAAAGCAAACAGCCAATTTTCAGTTTAAGTCTCCTTAAAATGGTCAGCCAAATGGCAAGTGTGCTTCAGTTTAAGGAAGTGTAAAGTGACGCATGCTGGAGCACAAAATTCTAACTTTCTGCATGGCATGTAAATAAAGCTATTTTTGTTGCTGCAGAATCTGTGCAGCTCAAGAGACACAATGATCTTCGCTCTTTATTCTCACTGCCCTGGTTTTCAAAGTTGTTTTTAACCCCTTGGGAAGTCCCAGGAAGCGTGTGACATGCGAGCACACCCTTCTTGTACCAGTTCTTGGTTGATAAGACTACCTGTCCTATTTGCTATGCCTTATAAGGAAGAAAAGAGGTCAAAGGGTGTAAACTTAGCGTCATAGCCATAAAATACTGTACCTCAAGTCAGATAATAAATGAGGGGAAAAAATCAAACAGGTACTCACGTTCAAAAATCTGGGAGTGGTCTTCCATTCTTAGGGAGTCTGGAAAACCTGTCAGAAGTCTATTATTCAAAGAGCCTTAAAGTCCTCAACAAAAGATCATTCTACCCCATCAAGAGATTCTTCTGCTTCAAAGAAAAGAAATTAATAGCAGCCTTAAAATTATTTGAGGTCAAAATCCTCACCAACCTTTATACAGAGCACAGCTAGTACCTTATATAAAAAAAGGAGTCAACTCTAAACAAACAAGAATTTTAAGGTCCATACTGCAGCCCCAAGGAACATCCCAAGGAAGCTCAAGCTTGAGATGGGATTGACCAAATTAATATCAAGAGCATGGCATTTAGTCTTGATGTGTTGTTTTAAGATTTGAGTCTTTCCCAATGGCCTGATCATGCTAATATTTTTGAATAAGCACCCATCACCATGATAATCACAGTGGACCAGAAACTGAGGGACTATGGGCTGGCCATAGATTCACTCTTAGCTTCTGACCTTGACCAGGCAAAAGAGACAAAAGGCTAGGTGACATTGAGGATTGTACTCAAGCTGGCACCCTTTCCCAAAATACCAGATCCATAATAGTGAATGACTGCTGATCACCTGCAAGTTATCTGTATACACTAAACTTCCCAAGTTGAAGGAGGATTTCTTTAGAGCCAAACAATGACCACATTGGAACTATTACAAGGCTGATTTACCAAAATCCCATTAATAGAATGTACCTGTCCTGGTGATTCTGAAGACATAAAAACTATCCAATACATGCTGTTTCACTGTACTTTTATATTGCTCTGCTTAGGGTTATCCCAGGAAGGATTGAAGAATATCATGTCAATTTTCTTAGATTTCTACTATGTTAATACCCACATAATAGCTAAATTCTGTGTGACTGCAGTGGAAATGTAGGGACTCTTAGTGAAAATGTGATATGCGTTCCAGCCAGAACTATTTTATTAATTTTACTATTTTATTAATACGATAGTGTCCATTCAGTCATGTCCAATTCTTGGCCATTCTGTGGGCCAGGTCTCCTCCCATTTTCTGATCTTGCACTACTTGTTTGAATTTTTCTGTGCTCTGCCTGATGTCAGCTATGACAGTTTATTAATATTAATAATATAACTAATGTTATCTCTGTTTTAATAATTATATACTGGTAACACTTGTGTCTATAACCTTTAACTGGGTGAAACCATGGGGCGAAACTTTTTCAACCAAGGTTTGAGTTAACTTGAAGAATGCATCCAGAATCCAAGGCCTGTGACCCTTGTGGAACTGGAATTTGGAAATCTTATAAAAAAATTGATGACATAAAAATATGATTTTTGTGACGTCACACAAAATGGCATAAAACATTTCCTGTGGTCACCTCCTGAAGTTTAACTGTGCTACCAGTTTGGGATAGGTTACTTTCAAGGCAGCTACTGTATATTATATCTCTATATTATTAAAATTCTGATTTCCATATTTTTAACTCAGTGAACAAGGCATTCATTATAGGACAATAATTTTTAAACCAAAGTTCCTACATTGGGATAACTTACAGAATGCATCCAAACTCTGAGACCTGTGATTCTTGTGGAACTGAAATTCAATAAATTTTATAAAACGTGACATTAAAATTATCATAAAACATTATATGACATATCATTATATACACAATGTCATAAAACGTTTCCTATCCTGCTGTTTGACTATGCTATAGAGCTCAACAAAGATTGTTTCAAGGAAAGATACAGAATATATTTCTGAATGTATTCCAATTTTTCCAGTGGAGGCAGTACATTAGAAGTTCTTTCATTGTTCAAGGCTTTGAGGAATCTGGTGAAGAAATATCTCTGAAAGGAAGTCATAATGGGGTCATAGGTTATCTAGTATACTATTAAAGCTGTCATATCTGTTACTTCAACTGGACAAAACAGTGCATCATAGAGCAAAACAAAAATACTTCTAAAGGGCTAACTTACAGAATGTGTCCAAAATCCAGAACCCATGAATCCCGTGGAATTGAAATTAGTTAAATTTTAGAAAATGTGTTATGACATAATGCAAAATGTCATAAAATATGGCCTGTGGTCAATTACTGATGTTTGACTATACTGAACAGTTCAAAATGAGCTATTTTTAAGGCAGATAACCTCTATGAATATCTCCCTGAATTTTAAAGAACTTTACCAGCGCATTTGAAACTTTGCCACTGTTGAAGACATCTAGGAATCTGGTAAGGAGTTACGGTATTTCTGAAATAATGAGCCAAGGGGTCACTGGTTATCTAGTAATTTATTGTATTTGTATGCTGACCAATTCTCGATGGCTCACAACAATGAAATTACAATAAATCAATAAATAATACAGATTAAAAAATGGAAAGTGAAATGAGGTGAGGAATCCCATTTTCTCTTTGCCAAAAGCCTGGGTAAAAAGCCTTCCAAACAACAGCAGAATGAATATGAGTGGCGGACTTTGTTCCAAGCAGGCAGGCATTGCTACAGAGAAGGCACACTTCCAGCGTCCCAATAGATAACGTTTAATCGAAGAAATCTGGAGCAAGCCAGTCTTGCAGGATCAAAGTGATTAGGCAAACACTGTTGTTTAATTCCATTTAGTATAAGTAGTCCCAGACGGGTAGTTCAGACTGTTCAAAGTTACAACTGTATTGAAAAAAGTGACATGACCAATTCTTCATACTTTATGACCGTTACAGCATCTCCATAGTTGCATGCTTTACATTCGGACACTTGACACCTGATTCACATTTCTGACGGTTGCAGTGTCCCAGGGTCATATGATTGACGCCCTTTTGCAATTTCCTGACAAGCAAAATCAATGGGGGAACCAGATTCACTTAACGCCGCCATTACTAGTTTAACAATGGCTTAGCAAGAAAAGTCATAAAATGGGGCAAACCCCACCTAATAAATTTCTCACTTGGCAAGGTAAATTTTGGGCTCAATTGTGGCCGTAAGTTGAGGATTCCCTGTATTACCGATCTTTCGTCTCCGTCCCGTTGGATCCGAATTCCAAGATAAGAGAACCTAAGCGTAGCTCAAGTTGCAAAGCGGGGAGAAAGAGAATCCGTGCAAATTCTCAAGAATCAGAGGAAAGAAAGGGCGGGAATCGGAAGCGAGAGGCAGAGCGGGTGGTTTAAAGCCAAGCTGACGCTTCGCGAGAACCATAGAAAGGGCCAGCCCGAGCCCTAAGACTGCGTTCCTCCCCTCACAAGGATTAAAGTTTATTTTATTTTTTATTTTAATCCCATTTATATCCCGCCCTTCTCCGAAGACTCAGGGCAGCTTACAATGTGTTACGCAAAACTCGTTAGAATTTACAGTACCGTATTTTTCCGCAGCCTTACGGAGTCGCTCCTCCCCTTTCTATTAGGGCAGGGGTCTCCAACCGTGACAACTTTTCAGACTTGTGGACTTCAACTCCCAGAGAGAGAGAGAGAGAGAGAGAGAGAGAGAGAGAGAGTGGCGGGGAGCGGGGGTGGTGGATGAGAGGGGTACTTTCCCCCCCTCTTCCTCTCTATTTTCTTTTTCCCTCCCTCCGGTCTTTTTCCCACCATGCTCCGAGTCTGGACTCTTGCGCTCCCGCCGCCGCTGCCGTTGGCGCCTCAGGAGCGAGGCTCCTTATTGCTGTGGCTTTTCCCGGCTTTTCCCTCTCTTGGGGAAAGATGAAGGTCGGGAGGTAGGAGGAGAAAGCGACCGAGCCCGGCTGTTTCTTCTTTTCCCTCCTCCTTCTCCAGCCTTTCCCGCTAGACCACCATGAGGGACGAGAAAGAAGCCTCCGCCTCCGCTTCTTCTTCTTCGCCCAACAAACTTCTAAGCCAGCAGCCTCCGGCGGGCGGTTCGGCAGAGCCCAACCTGCGGAACGGCTACTGCGCGAAGGGATGCGCCGTGGCTCGGAGCAGCCTCCTGCGGGACTTTGGGGCGCTCCTCCCAGCCGCCCCTCGCCGCCCCCTGGTCTGGGGTCTGGGTGCTGCTCTGGCGGCGGCTACCTTGGCGCTCCTGCCCTGGGGAGACCGCCCAAGGAAAGCGGGCGCCGCTGCCAGCAGCAGCCCCGAAGCAAGCGGGCTGTGGGCGCCGCCGCCGCTCGGGCTTTGCCGGTGCCTGAGCCCCTTATTCAGCCTGGCCTGCGCCTTCTTCTTCCTCACCTGCTACCTGGCCCGGGAGGAGCCCGGCGGGCCCCGGTGGCTCCTGGCGCTGCCGCTTTGCTGCTACGCGGGGGATGTGGTGGCGCTGCAGGGGCTCCTGCTGCTGTCCCGCCAGGCCGAAGCCGAGGCAGGCGGCGTCCCGCGGGCTCCGCCAGCCGAGCTGCAGATGGTGGCGGGGCGGCTGCTGGCCGCGCTCGTCCCTGTGGCCGGACTGGCCCTTTTGCAGCGCAGCCTCAGCCTCCGCAGCAGCCTCCTGGTCTTGGTTTTCTCCAGCCTGGCCTGGCTGGTCTCGCTCACCAGCCTGGGGTCGCTGCCACCGCCCCTCAGACCTCTGCTGTCCTGCTTCGCCGGGATGGCGGGATGCTGGTGGGCGTTGCTGGGAGGAGGAGAGCGCTGCGGTTCCTCTTCCCGCTCTCCTTTGGCTCGGGCTTTACAGCAGCACCTCCAGGGATCGTCGCATCCGAAGTTGCCCGGCGACGCCGAGCACAAAGTTCCTGTCATCCGACCCAAGAGGAGATCCAGTTGCGTGTCCTTGGGAGGCACTTCTGCCGCTTACTATGGCGGCTGGAAAGCGTCCAGGAGACCTTCGTTGCCTTGCATTTCCAAAGAACAGGTAAGCCTGACTCTGCCAAGAAAAGACCTTAGGGCACAAGGCAGGGTGGGGGAGGCTTTCTGTTGGGAGCATCTTGCAACTCCAAGGCAGACCTCTCTTTTCCTGTTCATTTTCCAGCCCGTGCTTATGGAAATTGTACCTGTATAATTTGGTCAAGACTATGCAGTCTCTAAAACTGAGCGTAACTCACTTGACTCAAAACCTATACCATCCAGGAACAGACACTACTTAGCCTGTTTCAAGAATGTGATCTGTGTACTGTACACTGATATTGTTAGGCTGGATGCAGAATTACTTGATGTTATTTCATGTTACTTTAGTTGATAATTTGCAAAACAACTGCATTCCCTACGCCAAACTAAACTTTTAAAGGACTTTGTAACTATGCACTATCTGATAGCCTTTATTGCTCAGGGCCAACTTGGTGTAAATTTTGTAAATGAGGGCTACAGATTCTCAACAAGAATAGAAACTAAGTTAACATTGCGCTGATGAATGCATTCAAACTAATTCAGTATTATTTTTATAATTCCAAAATAACCTGAGAAAAGGAGGAGGAACAGTCGTGTAAAGTTTTGTTCTGTAATGGTTTTGGAATTCACAAGTACTCAGCAATGTGACAAACACAACCAATTTTGTTTTGACAAACATGAGACAGATAAAAGTTTCATGTTTTTGGAAATAGCAAGAAAGGTAAAAGCCCAGGGAAAGAATGGTGAGAAAGGTGTATCATTTGTGGAAAAACTAGAAAACATTTCTTAAGAAACCTCATCAATAGTATTGCTTTCGAATAGATTTAATTGTACTCAGTTTATTTTGTTAGCAGTAATTGTATTTAAAAGAGATTATAAGTGAGCAAAAATTTCCCTTGATTGATTCACAACTTACATGACTCATTATAAGGTAGATGTATTATCTTACACTAAAAAGATTAAAATTATAATATTACATTGCAACCACCTGAAGTGAACCTTGTCAATTGTTAGAAAAGCCTCATAAATAGACGATCATGAAAGATTCCATAATTTGAAAAACTCATGGTATAAAATCTATTAGCAAATAAAGAAAGCTTCTCTGCAGTTTTGGATGATTTAGGTTTATTTTATGTATCATGTTTTTTAAAATTAATTTGTTCAATAAGATTGCAATTCTGTGCATATCTGCAAATGTGTAAGTTCTAAGGAATGTTGAGTTTATTCTGTACATATGTTTGGACTATTCATTCTCAAGTATCTTCTTCCCTAAACTTTTAAATATGAAGTTGTATATTATATAGTAGATTCTTGATTAAATGTATTACAACTGAAAGAATTAGCTTTGTATTTATATAAGATGGAAGGAAAATATTTACAAGTACAAAATGCTTTTGCAACTATTTCTTCTAAGGAACAATATATTTTCTAGTAGCCTTTTATAAAGTAGTTTATTACTAATTATCTTAAATACATAAATTTATAAATATGCAATAACTAAACAATAGATACCCTTGGGCATAATCACTTAAGATTAGATCATTGCCCTCACTGAATTTTAATTAATTTTAATTTTTTATTATTTTCTTTTAAAATATTAACATGAATATTGGCAAAGAAATCCATAACTGGTAATTATCAATTGTCAATTTTTTTTTAAAAAAGTAATCCCACTTTCCTTATATACTGTAGAAATCAGCATTACACTTTAGTATTAATTTAAATTAATTTACCATTTAAAAGTAAGATTAATTTACTATTTAATGTTATAAACTACTAAGGTTAATATGTAATGTGGCAGTAACATTCCCAAACATTTTGTTTCTTAAAAGATTGGGTTTCTGGTTAATATAGTATAAAAATGTATATTCTTAAAACAATATGGATTTTATATGAAAACGTTTATGTTAGGTTTTAGAAAAATGTAAAACAATAGATATTCTTTAATTCAGGAAAGTTCTGAGGAAATGCAAAAGAAGTAGATTAGGTCATTATTTAGCACATCTTTGTAACTTGAGACTTATTTTTTGAAAATTAGACAATGATGCATCATAAAACACAGATCAAATAATCCAAGCTGGAAAAAGTTGTACTATACACAACCATGAGTGAAACAAATTTGTGTGCTGTAACAGAAACTGTTCTCAGTGAAAGTATTTGTCATTTACATGAGACTACTTGTATGAGGCAGTATATTAAGAATAGTTTTGGGTATACTCACTGTGCCTGAGAAAATGAAATACTTCACTTGTTATTTTTTTGGAACCATTGTAAACTTTGGGGAAAAAAACATGCATGGGAAGGATATGCAGTTTTTAAATAAAATCTGTTTCCCATGTTTCTCCAGTACATTTTCTAATGTCACACCTGCCATAGCAAAACAGGAAGTACATCTCATTGGTGAATTATACTTCTACTGTTTTATTGCAATCGTATAGTATATGAAGCTTGCACTGTGATTGAACAGTCCTTTTTATGCTTTGTATAGGAATGAACTGTAGAAGCAAGAATTTTGTTTATTAATATTTCATTAAGTAACCTTAAAAGAATAATCAATTCCAATAACAATCTGCATTATAACTTTCCTATTCACATAATCGTCTGAAAAAGCCAAGAATCTTATAATAATTATCACGGGTAGCATATATCATTTCAAATGATTCAACAGAATATCTTGAAATATTTCAGTGAAATTTTGGTTCAAACCATGAGCAATTATTGATTATTCTATAATTCAAATTTCTTTTAAATTAAAATTTCAAGGAAAAGAAAATTCAAAATTTGCAAAAAAAAGTTCTTTCTTTCAAGGCATATATTTTAGAGTATAAGTTTTGTTTTTAGATTTTTAAAGTCATTTCAATGGGTATAATACGGTGAGAAATACATATTTCCTAAATTGAATCTGCTGGGCATAAATTTAACAATACTGATCACAGATCACCAGAGTTGGAAGGGACCTTGTAATGTTCAAGTAAGAATTACACAACTGGGATTTTATTCAACACCTGATTCATTCATCCGAATTTGGTAACATCTTCTTTGGAGCAGACTAACATTCCATGTAAACATTCCGGGAAGATAATTGCTACTAAACTGTCAGGAGTAAGGAGCCAAGACACAATGAATTGCTCACAGTAGTTTCCTTGTTGCTCTTTGCCCACAGACAGGAATTTTGCCAGACTAAAGCACATCTGTATAACTATCAGATTTATTCTTTGAGGGTTTAGGGAGGATCCCTCCTGGGCCTTTTTCTGCACACCAAAGACTCAAAGCTGGTTTGCCTTTTAGCTCTTTGGGAAAGACCACCTCCCACCCACAACGCAGTGCCAGATTCCACCACAAAAACACATCTCTTACGATCAGTTTTTCCCCCTTAACTAATTATCCAGAAAGTAAGGAATATAGGCATGAATCTCAGGTTAGCTTTTCTATTTTACAGGCCGTGGGCATTTTAAAAAGTAGAAACTATTATGACATACTTCATTCCAAAGATTCAGTAGTTGGACAATGGGGGTTGCATTATTATTTTTTTTACAACTTAGCGGGGGAAATGTGTAAATGTGTGAGCTGTAAAAGTTGATATGGTTTATGTGATTAACAATATCAGTTTTTAAAGCTCACACATTTACACAAACTTTTTGTGTAAATAATACTATTTTATGCAATAGTATTCTTTACAGAAAAAAGAAAACGCATTGCAACACTGTAGAAATGAACTGGCATATCATTTAAATCAGTACTTCCCAAACCTGGCTAAATTACTCAAAACTAGGTAAAGGTATTTTTTCTTTTAGCAATGACAGCATGCCCATTATTCAATTGTAGTGGGGACATTTAAAATGACTTAAAAGTGTTTTACCTATGTTTACCTACTTTCTGATAAGCAGTTTTGGGTATTGAAGGAAAAAGTTTGGGAAGCACTGATTTAATCAGTTGAAGCCTTCTGGAGCAGGAATTGGGGAGGAATCATGGAATTAATAAATAATGCTACATTACTTTTTTAAAATGGCTATTATGTTGAATATGTTGTGTAACTTCATATGTGCTGTTGTATTGCAATAGTTATTTCATATTTTATTCCATAATATTTCAGGAAGCAAGTATGTTAAGCCTGATTCCATGAACTTCGAACTGTGATTTATTTGCTCTTTCTCCCTACATTACAACAAATTAATTTATCAAAATAAAAGGCATTGTAGCAAAGTTTGCAACAAGTTATTTGTCTTCTACAGACAGCAAAATGACAACGCAATGTCATTATGATATATGATTATAACAACTGTTTCATCCAGTAAACAAGGAATGCACAGGTAGTCCCAAAGGTGCTTTTTTTCCCAAGAGGCAATTGGACTTTCTTGGGTTTTTTTCACTTCTCACCCAAGAAGTTTCTTCAGCTTTGACCGGGAGATGGGGAAATGGAATGATTTATATTCCTTACAGATAGCTGGTCATTTTCATTCTTCCAGAGAGTCACTGAGGCCATTTGGAGGTTTATCTGTGTCCTCAGGGTTACCTGAGTAGTGCAAATGACTCAAAATTATTTGAAGAAAAGAAAAACGAAGTCTAGTTGCCTCTTGAAAAAAAGTACCTTTGGGGCAACCATGACCTGAATGACTGAGAATCTCCATAGACCAGAATGCACAGGTAGTTTTAAACAGCACTGGCTTAATAGCTTCAACAGTCCAAAAGAAATTCTGCCAACAAAATATACTGCATTAATGTATTCAGTGATTATAGTTATTCTAATCTGCCCATGCCATGTTTTCTGTAGTGTTTTTTACCTCCTTTGCAACATACTTTCCCCTCATAAGTTTCTGCTGCTGTTTTTTTCCCCATTTAAGCCAATTATTTAAATAGGATCAAGAAGAAACTTCTGTCCTTATTTGGAGGGGGGAATTGGGCATTTCTGGTCATACAGCTGCTGCTTATTAAGGTTTTTGCCCATAGAATGCAAAGGTTTACAAGAGAGTGGTAAGTATATTCAATAAACATGCATAGCAGCCTTCCCATAAGTGGGAGCATGTGCTTCTAATTTATTACTCAGTTATGAGGAAGCTTCTTTGTTTAGTTGAACATGAATAAATTTTAGAATATAATATCCAAAGAGCTTTATAGCCATGGATGCCTCAGGAGTTTTACCAAAAGGGAAAATTAAATGGTCTTGCCCTTATCATATTTTAATTCTTACAAAGATAACAAATGGATGCTAGCTAAGTAATTGGCACATCAAGTAATTTAAACCCATACTTTGGTTCCCTGGGGTGCTTTTACTTAAGATTGAGATACTTTGGAAGGTGCCTTGAAGAAGACATAGAAGGACATGAATTGGGGTTGATAGTTTTGGATTGGATAGTATGATTAGCATGAGGAGATTGCAGCTGTCCCATGGAGTCTTGTGGGACCATGGTCCAAACTGAAGCTGAGCACCGCCGCACTGGTTCTCTCCCTTGGACTCGGGGGTCAACCTCCCTGACTTTCTAGCCAGTTACATCTGGTTTCCCTATCAAGAAGTGGTGGGGAAGGGGTCATAGGGTAGGTTAAAGATGTAATGGTCTGATTTTCCTTTTATCAAGTGCCTAAGGCAGGTGCAGTCAGGGGGAGGGCTGTTGGGCTACTGTGAGGACCTGGCATGAATGTGAGTGCAGATATGAGGTAAATGGGTGGGGCAAATGGAAGCCTTGGGCTTGGAAAGGAGAAAGAGGGATTGGAGAGACTAGCTGAAAAGATTTATGAAGGAGAGCAGGGTGGAACTTCTAGTCCCTCCTTAGTCATGAAAGCCAGCTGGATGACCATGGACCGGTCACTCTGTCAGCCCAAGCCACCTCACAGATTGTTGCTGTGAGGAAAATAGGAGGAGGAAGGTATGCTGGATATGTTTGTGGCCTTCAGTTATTTGTAAAAATAATAAAGGCATGATGAAAATAAAAATACTTTTTTAGAAGATAAATACCATAAAATTGTTTGTCCCTGCGATTTTCTGACTTTTTTTTCAAAGTGGTTTGCCATTGTCTAAGACTGAGAGAGAAAGTGACTGCCACAATGTCACCCAGCTGATTGTGTACCTTAAGGCAGGACTAGAACTCCTATCTTCTGCTTTAAGCATAGTGCCTTAATTTTTTTATTTCACAAAATAAAACAAAAACTTCCCCAGAATGACTATCTGGATTCTGTCTGTCTGTCTATCTATCTATCCATCCATCCATCCATCCATCTCTCTCCTCCCTGCTCTGTGTGTGTGTGTATGTGCGTCTACACGCACACATTCTCTGTCTCTCTCTCATGCATTGCTTAGGAACTGAAACATTTTTAATGCAACTAATTGCTGTGGTGGTTTGAAAGATATAGCATATGAGCTAAGATGGAGAACAGCTGTTAACAGTTTTTAAACTGTATGGCTCCGGGTCCTCTATTTCTCTCCTTTATCTTTTTTAGAGAGCTATCAGGTTTGAGTGATTTTTAATATAATTGGCAAAAAAAGAGCTTTTTTGTTTTTGTTTTGGGAGACAAATTGACCCTTTTGCAACTCACTGATGTTTAGGCTATTTTGATGGCTATCACTGGGGAGCAGGACAAAGTTAAATACAGGTGTTTCTCCTTTCCCAGTGATCCTTATTAAAAATGTTTTGTCCCTCCCTGTGCCAGAGGTGGTATCCAGCCAGTTCGGACAGGTTCTGGAGAACTGGTAGTGATAATTTTGACTGGTTCAGAGAACCAGAAAATATCACTTCTGATTGGCCAACACTGGCAGATACCACCTCTAATTGGCTGACACCATGGCCACGCCCACTAAGCCATGCCCACAGAACTGGTAGTTAAAAAAAATGAACCCCACCACTGCCCTGTGCATCTGTTAATTGCTGGAATACACACTGATGGATGCTAACAGCTGGCTGGCAGTGAAAAGTCTGAGCTCGGAGAAAGATTTTGAGTCATGGGTTGCCTGTATGAGCTATTAAATATAATGCTGTAGGTTTTCTAAAAGTGGGACAAAAAACCATGCAAATTATGGATACTGCATTTTAAAGAATCTGCTACTGCTGATAAAGGCAATTCCAAAAAATAGGGCAGGGTGTGGTGTGGTTTGGCCACTAGGGTTTATGTTCTGGGGTCTAATAGAATTACATTTTCTCTTCCGTACTTTCTAACCTTCTACCTGGCTCAATAAATCCAGCTGAAATATACTGTAAAATGCTATCAGTTTTATACTGATTTTTTTTGCTGACATCGGGGGAGACATGGGAACTGCTAAATAGGTCTGTGTGAAACTTTGGGTGTAACTTTGAGTAAAGGCTGACATAGATGTTATTTTAAGTCTACTCTGGTACCTTTCTCAATTGGAGAATTTGAGGTGGGGGAAAATCTCAGTTGTTTTTAGCTAAAGCACGCATAGTGCTTTATCATTACTGGCTTCATGTTAACACTTTAAACCATCAGTCACTGTTTTTAAAGTCACTAATTTATACATTATTTTTTTTTCTATAAAACTGGTTGTGATATTGTAATATTACAATATTATTGATTTGTAGTAATTTTTAGAGACAATTTCTTTTCCATATTCTCTGCATTAAGATACATTTTTCCAAATACATGTTTAGATAAGTTTAAATGTACTTAAAGTATGCATGTGCATATTTTTAATATTTAATAGGCATGTTAATGAAATACAAAAATCAAAATATCAGTATTAAGGATGCTTTCAAAACTATGCAAAGGTTAGTTAAGGGTTAAATGTTGCAACTTCTATATTTCTGTATCTTTTAAGAGAAACAGGATGTAGTGACTGCACTGTCAGGCTCCGGGTCTGAGAGCAAACAGATGAGGAAGTACAAAGCAGACACTCCAATTCTTGTTGTCGTGGAAACTTTTTGCGTCATTCTACCCAGCAATTACCTTATAGTGGCTTTATTTTTGATAGTGGAATCAGTTGAACTTGACTGTAATGAAGAAAGGTCGGATTTTAGATGTCATTATTACAATCTCATTTTGAAGACATGGCTTCATTGGAACTGCTTAGAACATAAATATTTAGGAACATATTGCAATTTGAGCAGCATCTGTAGCGAAAATCATCTTGGTTTTGAATGGATAACCAGTTTGTTAACTAGGTAGCCCTTTTAGTGACTAGTAACAAAGTGGATTGGGGGACTGGAGGCCAAAATATAAGAATATAAAAGAATATAAGGACAATTGCAGGCATTGGTCATGTCTAGTCTAGTTTAATAAAAAGGACTGGGGTGACATGACAGTAGTGTTCTAATACAGTGGAACTCGGTACACGACCCCAATTGGTTCCATAACTTTGGTTGTGAACTGAGACAAATTTTCCCATTGGGTTGCATGGAAATACGATTGATCCGTTCCAGACCCCTATGAACTCTATTGTTTTTTTTAGGTTTTGAAGCACACAAATACAGTACTGTAGTTAAATATGCCACAGAACACACAGTGTAACAGTAAAATCCTTTAATAC
>JANHFR010001798.1:26542-39939 GCA_032468015.1 Mimophis mahfalensis | reverse complement strand
GGCGGTATATAAATTAAATAAATAAATAAATAAATAAATAAATAAATAAATAAATAAATAAATAAATAAATAAATTTAACTGTGTCCCCCACCCCAAGAAAAATGACTAGGAGAGCATAGTAGGCTTAAACTAGGGGTGTCAAACTTACACCATCACAGCATCGTCATATTACATATCGCAACTTTTTTCCCCTTCGCTAAACCGAGTGTGGCCAGCGCATGACACATCCAGTCCACGGACTTGACACCCCGGTTTAAACTTTTCACTAACCTACAGTCAGGAAAACACATCATTTAATAATACATAATGGGAAGACGTCCACATTGCCCCTAACGGGAAGAAAACAAACTCGGCAGAGTCAGCAGCTGTTTTCATATCCTACTCCTTAACCAGTTCCAGTCTTAATAAATAAAAGAAATGAGTCTCTTAAAAGTGTAAGTCCATCAAATGGCCCCAGTTACTTTCCCTCACCGTGTGGATCAGTTTTCTCTACAAAAAAAGAGAGCCTAATTCTAGCCTCTGGGATATCCTTATTACCGAACAAGAGGTTGTCTGATTCAGGGTCATGAGAGTTGCACAATGGATGATGGACTCTTAAGACTTCTTTATGGGCTGCACTGAATTCAGAAAAACCGAATAGCATCCTCTTCAGTAGCAAATGGAAGAGTAATAGATAAGAGATAATTTGTTCAGTTCATTTTTAACAGTTAACACTGAGTCCAGTGTCTAGATCCCAGCTAACTTTAGTTTTATCTTTCTCTTGTTTTTTCCCAATACAACCAGCCCACGATATGAATCCACAAGAATAAAATCCAAACATCAGAGACATCAGATCAATTATAACATCCATATGTAACAACAGTATATAGACAATACTTTTTTTCTATTTCCATCCCTAAAATATTCATGCAATAAAGTTTAGCCACATACTGATACTAGTTTAGGTCTACCACTGGACTCAACAACGTATGCTATATAGGAAGCTTACATGTAGCACAACCGACATTTGAGTTTTAATAGAGTAAGATTTTGAAAAATTCCAGTCTGGTATACAAGATTTCAACCGTTTCACTATATCTAATTTGATTTAATTAATCTTGGAGGGAATTTAATAATTTAATTTAATTTAATTTCCTTCCTTCCTTCCTTCCTTCCTTCCCTTTCCCTTCTCGCTCTCTCTTTCTTCTTTCCTTTCCTTGCTTGTTTCCTTCCTTCCTCTTTCTCTCTCTCTCTAACACATACAGCGAAGGATTGAGAAATTCATTTAAACACACATGGAGAAATAGGAAGAGAACTAGGGGAAATCCCATTGTCTGCATAATACTTGATAGGATCCTTATTTTAAATGTTAGTATTTTTGGCCAGGCAGAAATTGCATGTTCTAGTAATTCAACAACATTTTATATAAAGGTAGCATAATACAATTCCTTCATTATATCCTCTTCCCCTTCTGAATTAGGCCACATTTAATCACGTATAGTAACAGAATAAATAATGAAACAGATATTTTGATGAAAACCAATTCTTTATTAACATGAAAATTTCAGTTTTTAAAAACAAGATATAAAGATATTTGTCATGCCTTTAAAAATATCTCTAGTACAAACAATATCTGTTCTGATAAATCCTGAACCTCACATTTCTATAACATGCACTATATGCATCAGACTAAATGTATGTGAATTTTACCTGGAGCATATGGGCTAACTATCGGAGTAGATTACAAGCATTGCTATTAACTTGCCTATTAGAAAGAGCATAAGTGTCTCATGCTTGTATAATTTCACCAAATACATTTTGTGTATTTATTAAAGCTAAGGTGACAGTCTGTCACTTTCCAGCCACAAATTCTCCATCTATCTACGGATTCAGCTATAACGTCTCCAAACAAGATATTCATAACAGAAATACTGCCTGAGGCTGTAATTTTGGTGACTTCCTTTCCACCAGCAGCAAAATACTGTTGAAGGCATAATATAATTCCTTCTTCACATGGCAACTCGTTTGCAAAAAAGGTCAATTGCTTTCACGTTACTGTTTTAGAAAGGTATGCCATCTTCTTGAAAATTTCAGTCTGTCATCAGAATTTTCAGTTTATCATGCAGCAACCTTCTCCAATCACCCATTTTCTACAACTAATACTGCTTATGCTGCTAGTACTTAAAGTCTCTGCAGGAAAAACCATGGTCCAAAACAAGGAAATACTCGAAAGATTTCCTACAAAGGGCAGCAATGATGAGCTGGAGAAAAAAAATGTAGTGTATGAAGCACACAATGAGTATTAGCCAATACCACTCTTCTTAGCTTGTCTAATAAATTCGCAAATACTTCTAATTTTTCTTCTGTACAGATGACAAATAGAACCTCCCCTTACCTATTGCTTGTTTGCACAACACTGAATCTTAACTGGAAATATGAACTGATTAAAATTTTTATGAACAACTTTCCTGTGACCCAGTAATGAAATGCAGAGCACAGGCTATATCACATGCTTATTACGAATAATTTCCCCCCCTTCTATCTCAATTTGCTCATATAGCCATTTGCGATCACAACGGCATTCAGGTCCACACTTGCGAGAGCCACACTTGGAGCAGGCATAGAAACACCCAAGGCAGTCTTCATCAAGGCAGTCACACAGGTCTATCCCACTGTAAAGCAGAAATCCTTGGCTGTCGTATACCTTGCTCTTTGCTATTAATTGCCTGGAGGGAAAAATACAAGTGACAATAATTAACAACAATTTGTAAGACTAGACACTCTGTTTTAAATAATAAACAATTCCGTTAAAAAGTCCTGATAGGCGAATTTCTCTAAGGAGCAGCAGATATGATGTAAGAGCCTTGGTGGTGCAGTGTGTTAAGCACCTAATACTTAGCACTTAACTGCCAGATGCCTGTAATTAGGCAAGTTTGAATCTCACCAGGCTCAAGGTTGACTCAACCTTCCAACCTTCTGAGGTAGGTAAATTGAGGACCCAAGACTGTTGGGGGCAATAAGCTGACCTTGTAAAAATGCCGCTAATAAGCAGGCATATACAAAGAATGAAGGCTATTGCTAAGCACATTGACTTGTGCTTCTAAAGATTGTAAGCCACCCGAGTCTCCAGAGAAGGGCGGCATATAAATTGGGAAAAAAATAAAATTGGGGAAAAAAAAATAAACTAATATGACTACTGCAATGTGCTCTACCTGGGGCTGTCCTTGAAAAGTTTCTGGAAGCTTCATTTAGTTCAAAATACACTGGCTTGAATGGATTTATGCAAGTCTAGATTGGTCTGTGTCTTGAGGGAGCTGCACTGACTCCTGATTTACTTCCGGGTCTAATTCAAGGTGCTGGTTGTGTCACCGGTAAGCTCTAATTGGCCTGGGGCCAGGTTGTTTGAAGGACCATCTTTTCCCAATTACATCCACCTTACCCACCGGAGTGGGGAGGAAGGGGATATTACCAATCTGGTCTACTAAGGAGGTTTATCTAATGGGACAAGAAGAAAGGGTTTCTCCATTGTAGCTCCCTCCCTAAGGAACATCATCCCTCCAGAAATAAGATTGGCTCCTACCCAGTGGTGGGATTCAATTTTTTTACTACTGGTTCTGTGGGCATGGTTTAGTGGGCGTGGCTATGCTATCGGCCAAACAGAGGTGGTATTTGTCGGTGTCAGCCAATCAGAGGTGATATTTTCAGGTTTTCTGAACCAAAGTTATCGCTACCAGTTCTCCGGAACCTGCCGGAACTGGCTGAATACCACCTCTGCTCCTACCCTGTCACTCTTTTGAAATGCCCTGTTACCGGAGAGGGAGAAGGGGAGCGGGGAGGCTATATAATTATTTTAATATTTTTTTAATGACAGCTGTATAGGCTGCCAAGAAACTTTGGCAGGATAAACATTTAATTCAATGCAGAGGCCATTTATATATTCAAGCAGCATGGCTCAATTTGGGTGTCTTTCCATGCTATAATTCTGACTCTTGTGATGAACTATCCACTTTTCTAGTGCTCACACTACATAAGTCTTTCAGTAATTTCTATCTGGCAACTACAACACATTTCACTATACTAAATATATCTAGTATATTTACTTCAATTTTATTTGTTGTAACACCAACTGATTATCACAAATGACAATGATAACACCTACTGATTATCACAAATGACACTGAGCTGTGATAGGGTTATAGCTAATTCAAGTTGCTTTGAATTTAGCATACAGAGTAAAAACACTGATCTATTATGATTGTTTAACATTAACAGTACAAGTAAGTATAATATCTCCACCAGCAATTTTCAAACTTTATTTTCAAATTTAGAGTTAAGGAGAAATTGATTTATACAAAAGATAGACCAATGAAGTATTTTAAGTTTTAACATTCCCCTTAGGCAGGGCTTAGGTGTTCTGCAACCCAGACAACAGTTAAACTGAGCTTAGTTTCTTCACTGTCTACCCAAAGTTTTAAAGGGAGTTTAAAGTAAAATGGAGAAAATGGACAAGAAAGGTTACTCAACGAGGATTCAAATCCAGGATAGGCAACTTGGTGCACTCCAGATACCATGGTCCACAAATTTCAGTTTCTTGCTACAGCCCATATTAGTTAGGGATGATAGGAGACAACATGACAAACCAATGCTCAGATCTGGCATCAGCTTTTTATAACATCTGAACATACTGTAGAACAACCTGGATCACTTTAATTAGATCATCTTAAATGTAAGCATTTCTAGAGCGAAAAAGTTTTATTTAGCTATGATTACATTGTTGTCTTTTACTGAGATAGCTGTGAATTTGAGCATTCAATCTTACAGAACCCAAAGACGCCAGGCAGAAAAAAAAATGAGGCGGGGTGAGGGGAAGCGGTAGCTAACTAGGATCAGCTAGCATTGTGCTATGGAAAATCAATCTAGTTACAGAAAAATCCATTGCCACAAATTATGCATTCCTTGGTTGAGCTCTACTTGACACAAAGTAGAGCTGGTATAAACCTGCCACGGAATAAAAAAGTACATTCATGAATCAATATAAGCTGGAGACACATCTCATAATTTCAATTACTTCTTCCCAAATACTTTGATTGCTGTTGTCCTGAAGCTGCTATAAAATATAAAATGTTTTATAAAAACTCAATGGCTAAATAACAGTAATGAAGAGGACTGGAACAATCCAAGGTTTTAGCTGGAAGAAGGGCACAAATACTTAGCTGCTATGACAAGCAGCAAAAAGGAGGGTGATGTGTGCTTCTAATCTGCTTTCTTCTGCTTTCTAAGTAAAGAAGTCCTACTTTCCTAGTGCAATCTGTATGGCACCAACAAGACAAAAACTTCCAAGGAGAAATTATTGTTTTTGTCCTGGGACCAAAAAAAAGGAAAGAAGGAAAAAAAAATGCACCAAGAACATTTCTCCTAATCTGGAAAAGATCATGGATATCCCGACTGCAGTATTATATACTGATTTTCCACTTTTCAAGCTGATTTATAATGATTAGACAATGCCACTTATTTTATTCCTATGCATAAACATAGGGGCAAAAAATCCCATGCAACTAAACAGTTCTAAATTATAATCCATCTGTAAGCAGAACAATTTCCCCTCCAAGTGAGAAAGCAAAGGCAATCAACCCATAAACAGTGTACCTGTCTGAATTAACGGATGTGGTTTTTGTTTGTAGCCTTCTTTTTTCTCTTTTGTTTGCCGCTTCTGGAGGAAATCCAGTAGGCCGTCCTGGATTAGCAAACTGTAAGGACTTCAAGGATTTAGTTGTACGTCCCTGAATAAATACAGACGATTCCATTTTTAAAAATTCAAAGCTTTTCTAATCAAGTGATATAGTTCAGCTAAGAGACAAATACTGAAGCTGAAGCCAAATATACACCTCTTCCTTTTTATTTATGGTATCAACTGCGCTCTAAGTTGCTTATGAAATATCTCAATGAATTTCAATAGTCAAAGGAAAGCAAAGGAAAGCAAAGATAATAAGTTGGACAGGAGTATACTCTTAAGAGATGCTAGTTAATGGAAATAGAAATAGTTACTTTAATAAACAGGGTAATTTCTTCACTTCTCTTTTTATTTCCTATTTCCAAAATAGGAAATTAACTGTAGCATGTCTTCATTAAACACAGACTGTGCAAAGCTGGATACCAAGTTCAGTTTTAAAGATGAAAGTCTTCCATCATGGTGCTCCTTATTGCTTGGAAGAGAAATCTTCCTCTATCAATCATGTAAGAGCCCTGAGGAATGTGCAGCTTCAGACTGCAGATGGTAATCCAGTTTTTGAACGTTCCCCTTAAGTGAAATACACCATGTAGGAAAAGCACTAAAAATAGTAGGAAGACCATAGAATCTTCCTTCATTGTGCTTCTCCCTACCCTGCTTTATATTTGCAGAGTATTTTTACACAGGGGATTTGTAAAAGTGTAGTCTACCATCAGTCTGAAGTAGTACATCCCATTCTAGTGTCTTAATTTTTTTTTAAACTCAAGGTATGCAGTGTGTTGATAAGACCTCATTGCTTACACAAATTATATGGTCTCATCCTTTCAGTGTTCATACAGGCTAATTTGCCTTTAAACATCATAAAAAAGTTAAGATCATATCATCATACAAACCAGGAGAGTATTGCTAACGTATTCATGAAAAGCCACTTTATTAAAATAGCTCTTTTAACTATTGTTTCCTGGTTTGAATAAAACAGAAATTTGTTTGACTGAGTTGAAAGTTCTGGGAAAAGCTTCTGCATACTGCAGTTTCAAAAGCTGAACAGTTATTTTCTCCCTGTTCCCATGAAAGGATTTGGTCTCTTTTCCCCTTAAAAGGATTAGAGCTCATTCATACGTACAAGTCATGCAAAGATTCAACTGAGAAGTTGCAATTTTACATGAAAACGCCATTTCTGATGTTTAAACTGTGATGGCATTTTCTTCATGCAGTGCTTATCCAGTGAGAGTCATATGTTCAGGAATTGTACAGAACTGAGTGTATTCTTAGTATTTTAAGAGAGGGGATTGATGCTATTCTTTTCATGCTCCTAACCTGTCTCCTATGGCACATATATTTAGAGGTACAACTTTTTTTTTTCAGTGGGTGGGATTTACTATCACATAACCGCAAAAGTTACAGCTTTACTCCAGTACTTAGATAGTTGAAAAAATGGTCCCATATACATACGTCTGAATCAAGTCTCCTTCGTTGACGGTCTTCAGAGTCAACCTCTGCATTTCCATTTATTATCTGTGTACATTTGGGGCAAAGCTTCCAGCCTGGTATAAATTGACGTCCAAACTTGGTACTTAGAAAAGCTGCATCATCTATGTCAATTGCATGCAAGTTTTTCCTGGAGAGTTTTTTGTGCATATTAAAAGGATCACAACATGACTTTTGCAAGTCTTCGTACCTATCAAGGTAAACTTTAGCATGATGGAAACAGATTGTATGAGTCTCTGAAAGAGTTATCCCGGTTCTAAGCTGAAGAAGTAACAGATCAGTTGCTGATAAATCTTGCTTAGTCTTGAAGCCGGTTTGAGACGTAAAGTATGCTTTATGACAATCGCTGCTAGCTTGCAGCTGATTTCCAATTGAACATGGATCCATTTTACTTGATCAGTAAAATATATTTCAGTATTTAAATTGTATACCGTTTGTCGTCTTTAACAGCTGTTACGAGGATTATCCTGGAGAAAGCAGTGAAGGAAGTAAGATTTGTGATGCATAAGTTCATTTTTAACTAGAGCCAAAACAAAATCAACTCAGAAATGTGTCCTGTACTCTGATATTTTTTTTAAGGATGAAGTGGAATCATAAAATAGGCATTTCTGCAGGCAATGCCAGTTTCTCGGTTTTCAAGTAATTTTCCTACCATTAAATTTAGGCACTAAGGTACCATGTTGCAACTAGAGTACATTTATATGTCAGCTTTTATCAATTCCATATATAAAATAACTGTCATTTCATGTATAGGTTTTCATAGACCAAAAGAATTATCGTAGACTTGTGCAATTAGTTTTAAAAATTAGAAGAACTAACCTAGTTGGAAACTAAAATAGCTAGGTTGGTTTCTGTTCCAAAATGAAAGGTTGCTTTACAATAACAAAATTATTTTTTTTCAGAATACTCATTGTGGAAAAGATGCCCAAATAATAAGCAATACTTATATTAGGTTTTTGACATTAAGAATCTCAAAAATAAATAAGTAAACAAGGCCAGTTTGTTAAGCTGTTAATAAATTCCAAACAATCCAAGTGTTTTACTTATGCAGAAGAATCCTGCAACAGATCTGATGGGAAGTTGTAAGACTTTTGTACTCATTAGATTATTTGATTAAGTTGAAAACTATATAGATAACTCAATTAGAACTCTCAGACAAAGTAGGATACAGACCATCTTTAATTAATTTCCAAGCACATAATTTAAGATTCATGTATAGAAGCAGCTGCAACATGCTTTTGTACCTTGGGAACATACATCTTGTCCAAACTGCGGAATCTGATAGCAAAACGTGCACCAGATTATTTCTTGAGAAATGTATGATGCCACTTCTGTTATCTGTCTTAACAGTGGAAAGAAGCCTTAAGACATCTGAATTAATGTTTCCTAATGGCACTTTAATTAAAGAGTGCAAGGCAGGAGGTTGCAAGGATGGCGGCGGAAGCAAAGCCAATGTGAAGAAGCTATTAAGCTGCAAGCAATATTATGAAGAAATTAAATGGTCGGCAACAAAATCAGACAAGGAAAAAAACTTGCAACTTGCAGCTTTTTTCCTCGATGAATCAGTCACATGTGTGGCCAGCCCAGATTGACATTTTATCAGAATAGCAATTAGGATTGTTTTTTTAAGATCACCAAAATCATGAGTATTTTTTTTCAAACACTTGCAGAGGTCAGGATCCAAAAAAAAATCCATATAATGCATGTAAGTGCTTCTACATATGCAATTTTCTTTATCCAAGTTTCCTTCCAACTAAAGTGTTCTGGGTTTGCATAGGATGCCCCATAATCTTCCACGTCATCATTTCAGATAAGAGGACAAAGGGCTAGATGAAGATGTCCCCAAAACTCCAGATTTGCACGTAGAGGCTTGTAAGCAGCAATTGGGATCCTATGATGAGTCTCATTACTTAACCTAATTATCTTGTCTTCTTGAATAATTTATTTTAGAATCTGAAACAAAAATTCATATGAGGACCCGTGTCTTGGAATATTTTAACTCTTTGCCTTTTTTCACACAGTATTATACTTTACATCCTCTATTCTGCTCCAAGTTAGTTATGACTCCAAAAGACATAGATTTCAGCTTGACATCAAATATTTGACTGTGTTCTATAAACACAGGTGTACTTTTACAGCTCAACTTTTCATTTGTATTTTTTGTTTGTTCTTATGTAAACAAACATTATGATTGCCTCTCACATTTCTCACAGTGTTTAATTATTTTAGTCAAGAGCTCTAAGGTCCTGTTCATAATTTAAACCCATTTGTAACACAAAATAGGTAGATAAAATTACATCAGCTCCCAAACTCAACTTAAAATGACGAGAATAAGGTTTTTAATTGTTGTCAGTATAAAATATTGCCAATAATGAGTGTTGCAACATCTAAAGCTTCAGTTTTGCTTTGCTCTGATTAAACAGTTTAAGTGATGTATAAGAGTGGGCAAATTTTAGAAAGAGCAGAAGATGTCAAGGATAATGCACTAATTTTATATAGGAGTGAATAATTGAAGATAAATAGATGATACCCCATGATAAGCTCATTAAAAACATGGCAGGTAATGTTAGAAAGGAGGCAGGAACAAGTGCTGGTAATTACATTTAAAAATAACAGAAAGAAGACCCAAGATATGGAAAGAAAACAAAACAGAAAGAATAATTTCAATGTATTTGCCATTATCAAAGCATGCACATTATTCTTAAAAATCTTTAACTGGCTCTGTAGTTGACTGATTATTCAATGTCTGAGATTCTTAATATCAGTATGTGAACTGGATTGTCTTGAATGAATAAGTTGAGTTCTCACAATACTGGAAGTGTGTAACTTTGTTAACACATTGGGGTATATTAATTAGCATTTCAGCACCATGTAACTCAGGCCTGTCAAACTTGTGCCCCCAGCCCAGATGCATCAGGCGCTTGTTTTAGCAAAGGGGGAAATAGTTGTGATATGTCCTATGACAATGAGAGTTTGACATCCCTGATGTAACCCAAGAGTGAGGAATGTGAGGCATTCCATTCCTGAACTACAACTCCCAGCATCCTTTGTCATTGCTATACTGAAAGTTATAGTTCTGTAGTAGAACTGAAGCTACTCAAAGCCATGCCCAGCAGTGTGTGGAGGAATGCAAGTTATATTTCTCTGATTTACCTGATGCTGAAGCAGTCACAGAAATAATTCAACCATGTTGACATATGTGACCATTTTTATAAATGTTGACAACAGGTTCTGTTTCCAGATATCTGTTATCCTACAATTCAAATTATTCTTAGTCAACTGACCAAGCAGCAAATAATTTAAAATCTGCTGCAACGGTTTCTAAGCGTGAGAACTTAGAAGGTTATAAGTTAGGATTATTTAGCATTGTTGTAACTTTGAATGTTCACTAAACGAATGGTTGTAGTTGAGGACTACCTGTTTCTATAAAAAGAGACACTGTGCATATCCTCATAATCACTTTAAATGTATTTTGCCGGTAATACATTTTCATCTATGCAATTCAGCTGAAATATCCAAAAATTCTGCTAAAAGATGGGGCAGAAAGTGAAGAATAACAATATACAAATCCAGCAAACGTTTTTGTGAAAGAAATCACACGAGGAGGGGGCGGGGAAGAAAAACAAACCCAGCATCCCCAATTGTAATTCTAGGTATTACAAATCAAAGTGGACTTAATCTGGAAACAGTCTGATGCAGCATATGCACTATGTAAAAGATATAGAGCAAAGCAAAGTAGGCTATGGCTGAGCTTGTGTAAAGCTTGTAGAAAGGCAGAAAGTACACAAATCACATTTTATAAACATGAACAGATTACGTAGTTTACTTTTTGAATATTGCAATGACAGTCATTGCTGTTTTGAATGATCCAAGAAGAGGTCCTGAGTTAAGAAACAAAATACAGTATGCATGGGGAAAAAGGCCCTCAGAACCGAAGACTTGACTTGACTTCCCTAATTTATCAACTGACATAAGAATAAGGCCAATCAAACCTCACACTTATTTTAAAGTGTATCTAACAATGTAATATATAAAATGGCATTGATTCCATTCCATAAAATTTAGATTTACATGCGCCCAGCCTTTTCTACTTTAAGAGTTAAAGGTACATATATCTTTTTTTTTAACTAATGAAAGAGACACAGGATTGCCATATCTCAAATATTACTATTACTGCATAAAATAACATAAACCCAGAATCGTCAAAAATCTGAACCCATCCAATGATTTAGCGTCTGAAATTATTAAATGGGTCTATATTACACGGGGCATTTGTAGTAAGTTGAAATATAACCCACGCCATTTTTTACTAGCTTTGCTTATAGGCAAATATTAATATAAACATTTCACTCTCTCCAACACACACAGAAAATGTCAGTGCGTTAACTTTGGCAACAATTCAACCATAATGCTGTTTAAAAAGTCTCTATAAAAAGTCCCCCCAGATCAGGCTATAGTGACTTCCTTAATTATTATTGATAACATTCTTCTATATGAAATAAAACATTTCCATAAGTGACTTACTCACATTTTAAAAAGCCATATAAGCTTTCCCAATGGTGTCTATCCATCTTTGTTTTCAACTTCAAGCCTACCTCATGAGAGTGTGTGTGTCAAGACCAGAAAACTCGTCTACAGGTAGTCCTCTGACTTACAACCACAATTGACCCCAACATTTGTTAAGCGAGTTTTGCCCCATTTTGCAAACTTTCTTCTTATTTTTTTATTAATCCCATTTATATCCCGCCCTTCTCCGAAGACTCAGGGCGGCTTACAGTGTGTTCAGCAACAGCCCTCATTCCATGCATATGCCTGCTCATTAGGGCTCTTGCCCCCGCTCCCCCCAAGCGGCATTTTACACAATCAGCTTATTGCCCCCATAATCTGGGTCCTCACTTTACCTACCTCAAAAGGATGGAAGGCTGAGTCAACCTTGAGCCTGGTGTGACTCGAACCTGCACTAATTGCAGGCAGCTGGGAGTAATTTGGGAGGCATTATCTCCCTGAACCACCAAGGCTCTTACTACAGATGTTAACTGAATCACTGCTGTTAAGTGAATCTCCCCTCCCAAATGGTTTTGCTTGTGAGAACGTCGCAAAAGGTGATCCCATGACCTTGGGACACAGCAATGGTCATAAATACGAACCAGCTGCCAAGCATCTGAATTCTGATCACACGATCATGAGGATGCGGCAAAGGGGGCAACTGTGAAAAACAGTCACAACTAGCTACATTTTTCAGTACCACTGTAACTTTGAACGGTCACTAAACGGGCTGTTGCAAATCGAGGACAACCCTTTGAAAGAAGTACGAAATTTAAAAAACAAAGCCTTTCCAACTAGGGGCCTTTAACTAGAATAAGAGAAATGCTTTCTCTCCTCTATGCATTCCTTCAAAGGTAAGCTGGATATTTAAGGATATTTTTTTTTTAGAGTTTTCAATGATTTCTCTGCACCTTTTCTCCAAAAGGCAAATAGGCAAAAAAAAAGGCAAATAGGCAAAAAAAAAATGAAATAAATAAATAAAATAAAATAATAATAATAAAAAAATCATGAATCCGGAAGGCGAGAGCCGAAGCGGGAAACGACACTATCTCCTTTTCAAGAGCCAAAAAGGCAAGCCTTTCTCCATCCACATCGGCCTTCCGGACGTGGACTTCGACTCCCATAATCCAGCGAGGCGGGGATCATGGGAGTGCGAGTGCCACGAATCGGGGTCGGTGGTGGAGAGAAGGGCCAGCCTCAGCTGCCTTCCGCGGAGGGCAACTCCGCTCACACAGCCTTCCCCCACCGCGCCTCACCTTGCCGTGGACTCTTCTTCGTCCAAGCCCCGCCGCTGCCGTCGCGGCTGCAGCCCCCGATTCCGCCTCGCCCACGGCTGCCATGAAGTCGCCCGCCTCCTTGTCGTAGGGCGAGGACGACTGCCAGGCGCAGAAGCAGGAACGGCAAATCGATTGGCCCGCTCGACGCCCTTCCGGGATCGGAGAGGCCCACGGCAGGAAGAGCCGTACCGGCGGCTTCTGGGCCTGGATCCCTCCGCGCGTTTATTTTCCCCCGAGATCGCTTCCCAGAACCCGTGGCTCCCTGCCCCCGCCAAGTTTGTTGCAGGCTGAGGTTCCAACAGAGTAGCCCAGGGGTGTCTTGCAACCTTGGCAACTTTAAGACTTGTGGACTTCAACTCCCAGAATTCCTCAGGCAGCT
>JANHFR010001796.1:21430-33870 GCA_032468015.1 Mimophis mahfalensis | reverse complement strand
ATAGTGGAAACCCAGCAACTGGCTGGGCAAAACTCAACCCTTTATATACTGTTTGGGCCAGCCCTCTAACCAATGGGTTGGCCAGGATTTCCTGCCGAAAACATTCAAATATCTAACACTACTCAAAGGGCAAATTCCCGTTCAGCCCCCTCCCCCTTCACATCCCAGCTATTGTTGTACTTTTTGGAGTACAACTTTGAACTAACCATTATTGCCCATGTTTGCTCCACTGAAGCAATTGGGTCCATCCTCCCCACCCCAGAAGAAAAACCACTAGCAAGGGTCTTCTTTCCCTCAAAATCTGATACTTTGGAGTATGTTGCCTCTGAAGATAGAGTCTCCATTGATAATTCTTATGGGTAACAAACAAAAACCTCCTCCTGGATGAGATCAAATATCCATTTAGCCTAGTACTGGTCGGTTAGAATCTCTCCAAACTAGGCAGGAAAATTAAAAGTGTCCTCTTCAAAAACTTGAGGTCCTGGGATTGGAAGGACACACTCAAGCCTTTGGAGTAAAGCAGTATTCCTCACCCTTGGCAATTTTAAGAGGCAAGGACTTCAACTCCCAGAATTCCTGATGGCTAGGGAATTCTAGGCGTTGGACTCTCTGTCTCTTAAAAGTTGCAAAACTGAGAAACACTGAAGTAGACTACGAGTCCCTTTGAGTGTTGAAGGGAGGACTTGCCACTAGCTATTTCCCTATAGTCCCTAGCACCTCTAGCCCTGAAGAATCACAGTAGTGGACAATTCTGGCATGGAAATGGTTAACACCTGCCTCTTTTTGGAAGGAAGGAAAAGAGGAAGTCTGATGAGCAAAGTGCAGAGGCTGGAACACTCTCAGCAGCTGCCTTTGATCTCAGCGTCCTTGGAAAGCGTGTGTGAGCAGGTATCCGCCAGAATTGCTCCAGCAGGCTGGCTTCGCAATTGCCAAGCCTGCCTTGAACAGGGAGGTCAGAGGTTAGCAGCACAACTTCTCAGCTGTAAGATCAAAGGCACGGCAGAATTCAGGCTCCAGGATTGCCCTGGGAGGTTGGGAACTGAGGGAGCTTAAGTTTTGCTGCAAAGGTACTCTCAAACTGGGAGATTGGATACACTTTCTTTAAACCTTTCCTGCAATTCATCTGTGGTTTGCACACACATTTAGGATAAATTCATTTCACCCTAAATGAATTTATCCTAATAGAATGTAAAAGACAAAAGGACAAAACCCTTCATGTTCAGCAGTGGCCCTGTCTCTTAAAAATTATACTGATCCAACAAACATGGGCTTTATAGCACCACAGGTTCTACAAAGCTTTTCAAGATTCTTTGGTCTGAGAGATGAATTCACTAAAGGAAACGTAGCTCTCATTTCCAAAGCAAGGAGCGCTGAGCAAATTTTCTCATTTCCCAAACATGGAGTCTAAGGACACATACAGCAGAAATTGTATATGAAATCATGGATGACTAGCAAAGAGTCCCATTTGTTCCATCCAAGTCAGGCAGCAGTTCTAAGAGTGTTCTTGAGTTCAAGACACAGGCTAATCAGTATTCCCTCCCCCGCCTTTAGGAAATCCAGTATTCCCTTGTAGCCCCTTGCTAAGTATTTTGAGGAAGCAACAACTGAGAGAAAATCACATTTCCACAACCAAATTTAACAATAATTTTTTTTATTCTCTTCAATAGTGTTCAGTTTTTGAAAACTGTCAGAAAAAGTCCCTGCAGTATTTGTGGCAAGGTTTTTCAGAAGTCGTTTTCCATTGCCTCCTTTCCAGAGCTAAGAGAAAGAGACTTAGCCCAAAATCACCCAACTGGCTTCGTGCCCAAGCAGGACTAGAACTCATAATCTTCTGGTTTCTAGTCTGATGCTTTAATCTCTATACCAAACTGCCTCTCTTTACATTAAAATAAGGTAAATGCATTTCTGGCAGATGGATGGATGGATGGATGGATAGGTAAGTAGGTGACAGGAAAGCCAGACAGACACATGGAAATCTGGCATATGCACATATTTATTGTGTATATGGAATCTTTAAATACAAGTTCCCAAAGGCTCCCCTCCCCAGGTGTCTTTGCTAATGGAAAGACAAGGCCCAGCAATACCAGCTCAATTGAGAGGATCTGGAATGATAATTTCTGAAAAGTTTTGTTCATGTTTCATCTTTTCAGTGGAAAAGAGTGTAAGGAAGAGAAACTAGAGTGTATTGAGAGACTGTAACTCTGCCCATCTAGTTTGGGCTTCACCCTACTTGGAATACAAAGATACTTAGGAGCTTAATTTGCAATCTAATCAACCGAGGAGCTGATCAAAAAGTTTTCTGAAGGTGTTTATTAAGTCTGCCCTCAGCACATATACCTTATTGGCCAATGATAGGCATGGTCGGAGATCCCGCTCAGGCCTTTCCAGTTTGACAATGGAGACAAATCCTGGAACTGTGTGTTCATCCTCGCTGGTATTACACAAAGACAGGGGGTGGAACTGCGAAGGGAAAGGAAGGAAAAGTTACTATTGATATGTCATAGGGTAATTACAGAATCATAGAGCCAGAAGAGACTTCAGAGATCTTCAATTTTCTGCTCAAAACAGGAGCCTTATACCATCCCAATCAAATGATTGTCCAGTCTGTTCTTGAAAACTTCCAGTGACTGAGTACCCACAACCCCGGAGGCAAGCTATTCTCTCACTGTCAGAAAATTCCCCCTTTCTTCTAGATTGAATCTCTTTGATAAGCTTCCACCTATTGCTTCTTGTCTTGCCCTCTGGTATCCTAGAGAATAAGTCAATCCTCTCTTCTTTGTGACAGCCCCTCAAGTACTGGAAGACATCTATCATGTCTCTTCAATTGGTTAGTTTATGTCTAGGTCCTTCAGCTGTTTGCCATACAATTTAGCCTCCAAATCCTTTATCATTTTTGTTGCTCTTCTCTACACACTTTTCAGTCTTTTTTTTTGTATCGTGATATAATGGTGGTATAATATAATGATGGCGATATAATGTAATATTGTAATGCAGAAGATGGATTCTGCATTATTGAGGAAGGACTGTGGATCAACACTTGATGTGCAAGTAAGCTACAGGCTAAAGTGCGACAGTAAACTTTTATCCATTTCAGACAAACATTTACACTTTTTCATTATCATTGTTTAGGCATGCTTCCATTTCTTAGACACAAACTTAAGAAAAATGTTAAAATGTCTTCTGGATGACCTAAATGGCCCATCTAACTCATAATCCACCATAATTCACAATCTATCTTAATAGTACCTTTCAGATAAGATTGCATTACAGCTCAGTTATCATGTTTGTTGAGAATTCTGCGGATCTGTTGACTCAATACACCCAGTGAGCACAGATTACAAGGTGCTCTGCGATGTAGTCAGATATTTGATTAAGTGGTTAAAAAAAATTGATACCCTGTGCTCTACATACAGTTACCCTTGAAGAACTTTTAATAGCTGCTACTGGTACAAAAATGTTGCTGCATTATCTTACATACAGTCATTCATGCCCTCGCCATCTCCCAGTTAGACTACTATAATGCTCTCTATATGGAGCTCCCCTTGAAGAGCATCTGGAGGCTCCAACTGGTGCAAAATGCGGCCACATGGATTATTTATGGGATGCCTCGGCATTCCCATGTTACACCTCTCCTGCGTGGCTTGCACTGGCTTCCAGGTATGATTCAAGGTGTTGGTCATGACCTTTAAAGCGCTCCATGGCTTAGGACCAGGGTACCTGTGAGACCTCCTACTGCCATTGACAACCTCCCACCAACCAGTGTGGTCCCACAGAGTCGGCCTTCTCAGGGTGCCATCGACCAAACAATGCCGGCTGGCAACCCCCAGGGGGAGGGCCTTCTCTGTGGTGGCCCTCGCTCTTCGGAATGAGCTGCCACTGGAGATCTGGATTGTCTCTGATCTACAAGCCTTCCGCCACACCCTCAAAACTTGGTTATTTCAGCAAGCTGGTCTCTCCCTGTGAGGCATTAATTTTAATTGGATGAAGGTTTTTAAAAGTTTTAAATTTTAGCAGTTTGCTTGGTCCAATTTTAAGGTTTAATTCAACTTTAACTTTTTTTACTGTTTGTTTTTAAACAGACTGTAAGCTGTCCTGAGTCCTTCGGGAGAAGGGCAGCATATAAATCAAATTAATAAACTAACTAAATAAATAAATAAATCTTCTTTTATTTATATATATATAAACATGGATGTGTGTGAATGTTCCAGCATAACTTTGAATGCCTCGAGCAATTTCAACCAAACTTGGTACACAGATGACTTACTCTCTGGAAACAAATACTGTGGGGGTAAGACAACCCTAATACCCCTCGGTGTGTGTGTTCTGACCCCTTGGGGTGTGTATTCTGTGAATATACAGCCTATAGCGCAGTGGAGTTGCTATGGTAATGGCTTCACAGTACTCCACAAGGGGGGTTGTAACGGTGCCGGTCTGCACCACTATGAGATCGACATGATGTACGTCACATAGATCACATATGAGATGACATTTATTGATGCTTCTGGGAGCACAGGGAAAACATTTTTAACTAATTTAATTGTCGCTGAAATCAGGGCTCAGGGAGAAGTTGCTCTTGCCATTGCCTCTTCAGGAATTGCGGAGATATTAATGGAAGGAGGAAGGACAGCCCATTCTGCACTTACGTTGCCACTTCACATCGCCATTTCTGTCTAATACAGGATTGGGATAAATAAACACCTGGGCAACAGCAGGTTATTGGTTAGTGACTTATAAATAAGTGCTGCTTCTAACTGCAAGTACAGATTTTGTTAAAGTCAAATGGGGCTCAAAAACTGGAAAAAAATCTATTACAATTATTTCCTTTCTTCTTTCCCATATAACAGCAAAACTTTCAGGTCTTTTAGGTTATCCAGGTCCATCTTCTGTTCAATGTAAGAATCTAAATTAAAATATCCCAAGAGATGGCTGGGTAGCCTTTGCTTGAATCCTGAGAAAGATAGCTCTGACACCAGCCTCTTCCTATTGTTAGGAAGTATTTTTTAAATATTCAGTTAGAATCCATCTTCCTGCAATTCAGCAGTACTGCTACCATGCCTTGCATTACACTGTGACAGAACTGGCCACTTTTTATCTGAAACTTTTTCATTCTTCTTTCCCTCTGTCCAAACACCCTCAGGTTCCAGTCTTTTGATTCTCTTCCTACCTCTTCTTTGAACCTGCTCTAACTTCTCTGGACCTTGGTTAAAGTCTGGCGCTCAAGGCTGGACAATACTGTCTTTGTATGTGGCTCCTGACAATGCAGAAGGAATTGAAACTTCTGCCTGATATTTGGAAATTATTTGTTTGTTCATGTAGCCTAAGATTCCTCAAGTCTTTTTTGCAGCTATATCACACTATTGACCCATATTCAGTTTATTATCAACAACTATTATGGTATCTTTTTATGTACTGTTGTTAAACTAAGGGTCTCCCGACCTACACTTGTACATCTAGTTTCTACTACCTATGCAAAGAACTTGCCTTTGTCCTCTCTTAAATTTCACTGTTATTTTCTAACCTTTCCTTTGTCACAGGTAGGTTGTTTTTGTTTTTATTTTTTCTTCTAGAGTATTAGCTCTCCACAGAGCTGGTTATCACTTGGTTGATATTTGCAGATGACCAATCTTTTCTTGGGAATCCAGGGACAGCTTTTTTACTTACACCTTCAGTTTTATCAAGGGGCATTAGAGGCCTTGACATTTGATAATTCAAATAGTAATTTACAGATATTTTATTCATGGAGGTTCATATCATATGGTAAAATTCTTATGCAAATTCCTGTTTAAAATTATACAAACTGCCTGTGCTCATATACACAAATATGCTTATCTTCTATAAAAGTATTGAGGCTGGTGTATAATAAAATAACAGATGTAATATACAATAATGCCTAAGTGAATACAAGAGAATATAGTATGGTAACTATATAATAACCTCATAAAAGAATAGCAGGACATTTAAAAGCTGTTAATACATCAAAAACGGCAGCAATAAAACTTTATTTCACATTATATTGCATTTTTCACATGATATTACAATCTCTTTGGAATGAAAGTATCTTCAATTCCTTGTAAAAGAGGTAGAGAAAGGAAGTCTGACACAAAATTGCAATTAGTAGTCTCCCAAAATCACAAAACTAACTGTAGAAAAAGGTCTCATCTTTGCTTTTCAAATAGCTGGGAAGGTGTCACAAGCAACAGTTTGACAAATGCAGACGGAAATTATCTTACATGTTAGTTAATATTTGTTTGCTTATGGTCTTGGAAATATTTTGTATTATTATCCAATGAATATATATATATATAGCTTCCAGCAGGATCCTTAACACATCATATATTGTTAAGGCCAAACTAGATAGGGTATAAATATTTCATGACTAACATCTCATTTGTTTATTTCTTTGGCACCACATTGATTCAGCAATGCTACCTCAGAGAGGGAGTATCTTTTTCCCCCGTGCTATTTTCTTCAATTAAAAGTACCACTAAAAGTTACTTTCCCGATGCAAGACATGCCAACACACACAGGAATGTGTTTTAAATGAGGAACATATGCCTTCTATGGAGCTCTAGAACACTATAGAGGACCCGAACATTTTTAAGAGCATAGAAATAATTCTTCCAAGTCATTGACAATATGACTTTATATTTGCACTTATGCAGTAGTGACCTACAGCTTCCCAGACATTTCCCAGGGATTGCATTTTGGGAGGAAAGTAGCTGATGGATCTATAAGAAAAAGATTCAGTTTGTTTTTTAAAATATATATTTTTTTTTTGGAAAAAAAAATTGAGACTGCCAGAGGATTTTAATGACGTTAATGGAACTTGAGCAACATAATCTCATTAAGTTGGAAATTTGCAATACAATGCAAGAAACATTTCATATCTAAATGTAATCAGAATTTTATTTCTAAAGAATTAATATTATAAGTCTACTAAAATCATAATTATCCCATACCTGTCAAGTTTAAAGTTTAAAAAAATCTGGAGCCACACCCCTTAATTTGCATAAACCAACCTTCCTGGTGATCTTCTGCTGAAAATTCAGTTTGTTCTGAATTTTTAAAGTATATATTCTAAACTTCGAGCTATAAAAGAGAAACAGCTTGTTTTATGTTAATACAAACTAGATCTTTAAAAAAAAATGAAAAAATTACGTATGTGGTCACCATATCTGCAAATATGCTATCAATATGAGCCTTATATAGCAGGCAAGAGAACACTAAGCTTGTGCTTGTTTCGCAGCACATATTAGCTGAAACATGGGAGGAGTTAGAGCCAACTTTGAATTGCCTTCTTTGCATGCCTGTTAAAGATTGTAAACTTGCATTCAAGTTTACAATCTTAAGATAAGGAAGTGAGTCCTAGACACTCTACCTCACAGGAAGCAGTTCAAACTGCTTCCTGTATCTCACTCTGTATCTCTATGATACAGAGCCAGGAAGCAGAAGTCAGCCTCCATGGAAGCAGAGAGGATTTGGATTTTTGGGTAATTTAAAGCAAAAATAGGACAGTGGGAAATAAATAAAAATACAGTATTTTCCCACCCAATTCGGGACACTTGACAGCCCTGAATTATCCTTTTTTTCCCCACTGGAACTTTTATGAACAATAAGATTTCCTGAAGAAGTAATGCAGTGTACCAAGATGTTATTGTCACTAATGTTTGCTTGTTTGTTTATGTATTTATTTATTTATTATTAAAACTTCTAGGCCACCCAACTCCCAAAGGACTCTGGGCGGCTTACAACAAAAAAGAAAATAAAAAACAATTATGATATTAATATCATTTTTAAAAAACCTTCCCCTCAGGTAGAATCTTTAGCCCCAAGCCTGTTGGCATAGCCAGGTCTTAACAGCTCGGTGGAAGGTCAACAGGTGAGGAATAATCCGAATCCCCAGGGGCAGCTGGTTCCAGAGGGTCCGCGCAGCCACAGAGACGGCTCTCCCCTGTGGACCCGCCAACTGACATTGTTTAGCTGATGGGACCTGTAGAAGGCCAACTCTGTGGGATCTAACAGGGCACTGGGAGGCATACAGCAGTAGAAGGCAGTCTTCAAAGTAATGTTTATGCATTACTCCTCAACAGAACTGGCATTCAGTCATGATTTTTTTTCTTCCATTTCCAGGTGGAAACTGTTATAGTAGTCCTTGACTTATGACCACAATTGAGGCCAGAATTATTGTTGTCAAGCAAGGTGTTGGTTAAGTGAATTGCAACCAATTTTAATACCTTTATAAGCCGTGGTTGTTAAGTGAACCACTACTGCACTTGCTTAGTGAATCACATGATCTGGCTTCTCTCAATTTGCTTTGCTTACCAGAAGCCCACTTGGAAGGTAGCCCACTTGGGTGCTATCATTTGACCCCAGCACACTGCAACCAACGTAAATACCGTATATGCTAACTGCCAAATGTCAGAATTTTGGTCACATGATCATGGGGACACTACAATGGTCATAAATATGAGGAGGACCAGTTGTAAGTCACTTATTTCAGTGCTGTTGTTACTTTGAACAGTTACTAAATGAATGGTTGGAAATTGAGGACTACCTAGATTTCTTTAGCTTAGGAAAAAAAAAATTTACAAGAAGACAAACAAGTTGGTTTAAACTTATAAATATTTTTCAAGCACCTTCTTTCAGAATTGGAATCAAAAACTATAGTGAAGTTCCAGAATACCAGGCATTAAAAGAACCAGCTCTTCAAAAGTTATCACACCCAAACTTGGTTTTACATTGGGACAAAACAGATGTACAATTAATTTTCGACAGATGGCAATTAGATTTTATAGGGTTCCGTTAGGTTAGAGAGAGCCAAAAACTGATTAAGCAATTTAGAGTGACTTTTAAAAATTGTATTGAATCTGATCCAGATTCTCATTGTTAAAAATATTTGGCTTTGTTTTATTCTATTTAATGAAGATAATTTATTAACCAAAATAAAATCAGAGTTCCAGTAATTCTATACTCATTTTCCCACAGCAGGTTTTCTTGATTTCTACACTGTATGGAATTCTCTTTCCCACACAATGCAAATAGGAAATGTTCAGATTAGTTCTACAAGCAAAGGATTTAACAATATGTACAGCTACCTAACAAATGTTCTGTATGGAGCTTTTTTTCAGTGTTTAAGCTGAAGCATAAAAAGTAGATAAGTTAATTCTTAGTTTGCTAATTCTTAAGATTTGCCATTCCCACAAAGTAACTCTATGACCACATGGATATGAAATGGAAAAACAGATCCAGGTGTTCTAAGGTGGGTTGTGAGTAGTTTTACATTAAAAACATAAAAGAAGGCTTAACTAAGAAAACTGTATTCGGTAAAAGAAAGACTGAAAGTAGTCAAAAACACATTCATTTTGTATTACAGTAAATGGAACAGCTTTAACTTTTGTGTATTCCATCTGAAGCATGGAATACAACTTTAGAAAGCTGTGAAGGAAAACGAAATTTAAAAAAAAGAAACTGCTTTATAATATTACAGATGATAAGTTATACAGAAAAAGAAACGAAACATTGATTCAAGAATAAGAAAATGGGGCTTGTATCTTACTGAAATTGAAACGATTTGTGGGGAATTTTTCAAGTGCATGGACAAAAAGTCAGAATAACAAGCACTGATAAAGACAATAATAACTGGACTGGAAATTTCAAAAGGCTGATGGACTGACATCAGCTGTAAGTCATATTACAAGTGACAGGTCTGCCTTTAAATAATTTACACTATATAGCTGAGAAAAAAAAATATCTTACTGATGGAAAGTGTATTAAAGCTGAAGAAATTGGACAAAATATTTTGAAAATGAGCCAGTAGAAATATATTAGTAAATCATTTCAGATTTAGAAGAACTTTTAAATATATATATTTAACTGAAAATGAGCATGGCTAAGTTTAAAAGTGATGGGTAATGATGGATTCTGAATGGATCCAATTTCCAAAAGATGTACAGATGAATACAGATCTATTGCATACTGTATATACAATATATTGAGTATTGTACTGTGTACAGATACACTATGGTAAGAAGAGCAGAGGCCTATGCTAATAAGCAGCATGATTAACTCATTTGTATTTAGTGCTGCTATTTAGACTCAAACACTCAGAGGATATACAGGTAGTCCTTGACTTACACCTATTCCTTTAGTGATCATTTGAAGTTACAAAGGCACTGAAGAAAGTGACTGTTTTTCTCAGTTACGACTGTGGCAGCATCCCCATGGTCATATGATCAAAATTCAGATACTTGGCAACTGCTATGTATTTATGATGTTGCAGTGTCCTTGCGGATCATGTGATCACTTTTTGCAACCTTCTGACAAGCAAAACCAGTGGGGAAGCCAGGTTCACTTAACAACTGCAGTGATTCACTTAATCACTGTGGCAAGAAATATGAGTAAAATGGGGTAAAACTCAGTAACTGTCTTGCTTAGCACCGGACATTTTGAGCTCAGTTGTGGTCATAAGTCAAGAACTAGCTGTACCGGAATGCAAAAACAAAGGACTATAAATCGACTATCTGCTCTAAAATGAATATTGCTTCAAAGTCAAAGTGGTATCTCATTGTTGAAAATATATCTGATTAAAGAACCCTGTGGTTATTTTTATGCTTTATTGATTTTATTGTAATTTCTTCGATTATTGTGAGTTGCCTAAAACAGGCCTGGACATTCTACTGACCCTTTAGTTGTGCCTGTCCAGCCCCCGGGAGACCAATCGGAACACTTCTAAGTGTAAATAAGTGTTTGCCACGCATGCAATACAACTGTGCTGCTTTTATTTGGAAGGCAGCTGATATATTTTTTAAATTTACATATGTGTGTGCACCTTCACTGTAAACAAAATCATAGAATTTCCTAGTTTTTATAAAGCAATAACATTTATATTGAGCAGAATTAAGTTCAGCCTATTGATCTGGCCTTCCACAACAGTCCCCGTTTCTCATGTGACCTCTTGGGAAAATTAATTGCCCATCCCTGGTCCAGAGTCATTGAGAGTCGGCTGGCATACAAATATAATAAATTTTTACTGTTATTAAGTAGCATCCTGTTTCCAAATGCCTCTGTGAAATTAAATGCCTTGCAGTGTTGAACACTACTGCCTTACGCACTCCTATTAAATATGTTAAATAGGTACCGTTGCATGCAGTCCGTACCCTGTCCTCAGTGATTTCATAAATGTTTTTGGCACTTCATATGTGGTTTCCTGGTGGGATTCCAATGATCAGATGACTCTTCAAATAATTGAATCAACTTTCAGCAGCGAGACCTTGTCCAGGTTGTAGAAGGTGATGACATAAGTGAAATCAATCAACATTGTCTGGTATTCTTATTTTCTGGAACTGTTAGGCACTAGCTGCTGACTTCTGCTTCCTTTTATCACATTGTATCGATTGATATTGTAGTTTATGCAAACAAAAATTGATGCCAAAGGAAGTTTTCCCTTAAAAATAAAAATATCCAAAATGCAGTGTGAGAACGATTCCCAGGACACAGAAAGTAGAATACTGGGTAGCAGCAAAGACACATATTTTTTATCCCCTTGAATAAGAAAAATAGATAAAAGTTCATATCCATACATCTAAGCTGAGTTATTAAAGATACATTGACTATTCATGCCTAGTATTCTCAAAACCAGAAAATAGAGGTGGTATTATTTTCTATGAGCTGCATTATAAACTCATTTTTTGTGTGTGTATTAATAACAAGTGAGACATAAAACAAAATGGTTCACTGAAAATTAGGCCTCTAAGAAAATTCTACTATTTAGGAACTCAGTTGACTTTGAACAGAAGCTTAAGTCTCACAACTGGAAGCAAGATCTCATGGGAGAAGAAAAACCTGGGCTTGGTTTTTTTTTGGGTACCATCAGTGAAAAAGGGAGGACAATCTTGATTACATTTTTGAGGGGGGGGGGATGTGTGAAGAACAAAATAGCCACATTTGCAGAGGGTCATTCGAAGAATCTATCAGGTGGATATAGTATGATTTGTCATATGCTTAAACTCCCCACCCCAGTGATACTTCCCTTACGGACAGAGATCCAGAGAGAGCAGTGTGGTGGCCTAGTGGTGAAGATGCTTGCCTCCCACCCAGAAGTTGAGAGTTCAATCCTAGGTGGCAGCAGATGTTTCTCTCCTAGGGCACAAAGACAAAATACCTGCTGCAAACTCTGTGAAGGGCATCTAGGCAGTAAATGCTGATTAAGTTGCCCTGATTTTATCCTAAACTAGCTGATAACCCAGCTTCACCTGGGTATTTATGACAATATTGCAGCCTACAATTCCCAGCATTCTTTGCCTGATTTGCATGCCTTGCCTCTATTGGCTGGAGAGAGCCTCCGGTTTGCATGCCTTGCCTGGTAACCATCTGCACATGCTCAGTACAGCTTGGCTGTGAAATGTCGGTGGGGGTGTCCCCTTTGGCACCCTTTTTCATGG
>JANHFR010001796.1:9547-21330 GCA_032468015.1 Mimophis mahfalensis | reverse complement strand
CCCCACCCCCAGTATTTATCTCTGGAGTGCAAGGTATGTGCCTGGCAAGTTTGGGGCAGATTGGTGTAGGTAGGGGTGGACACTGACCACTTCTCTTTTACAAATATAGATTAAGGGATTACTACAGAGTCGTAAAAAGGGAGGTGTTTTTAAAGCCTTCAGATTTTGAGAGTATGCTGTGAGGAATCTTTGAAAAAGGGGGATATGGAAAAGTTACTTATTCAATTTAATAAATGTTTGCAAAGGGAGGCTAGATGAGAAAGTGCCATATTACTGAAATGCAGTTTACTATCTCCCTCTTCTATAGGATGTTTTCAACTATCCTTGCTTGCTTCTGTGTTTTTTTTTCTGGATATGTAAAACTAAGTTCAAACAAAGCCTTGGGATGTGGCTGGACATTATTTCATTTTTTCAGAAAGCCTATGGAGCTCATTTGGGGCTCAGAGGCATTTTTTTGGGGGGGGGGGAAGTAGCAAAGCTTTTTCTTTGCAGTATGCTGGCAAAGTTTTTGGCTGCCTAAGCACTTTGGGAATGAATTTGAAATCAGGACAATAGAACACATCTTTCATATTTTCCATTGGGATAAAGTAAGAGAGCAAATTATTAGAGGAAAAGATAGAAATGGAAATAAGTGGTGTTCACATTATATAATTTAAGTCCATTTTAAGTTGTTGCTTTCTTTTCTGTTGTCTTCCTAGGGGGCAGCACGGGCACTTCCCCAACAACCTCCAGCACGGGCACCCCCTCCCCCTCGGCGTCTTCCCATCTCCTGTCTCCCTCCTGTTCTCCTCCAGCCTTCCATTTAACCCCCAACACTTTCAACGTTGGCTGCCGAGAGACCCAGCTTTGTAACCTGAATCTCTCGGAGTATCCACCGTGTGCAAGAAGCAACATGGCTGCCCTGCAGAGCTACCCAGGCTTGAGTGAGAGTGGATACGGCCGGCTCCAGAGCGGGTCTTCTGCTGCTGCTCAGCCGTCGGAAAACTTCATACCTCAGCGGACTCCAACTCTGATCTCAGGGATGCCTGCTCCTTCTGCCCTGCCCGCTAATGGCAAAATGGAAGCTTACGGTGGCCAGCTGGGATCATTCCCAGCATCTCAGTTCCAGTATGTCATGCAAGCTGGCAACCACCCCACCTCCACTTCTTCTTCTTCTTCCCATATGTTTAGTGGTGGCCACATGCAACAGAGTTCCTACAACGCCTTTTCCCTTCACAACCCTTATAATTTGTATGGATACAACTTCTCAGCTTCTCCAAGGCTGGCAGGAAGCCCTGAAAAACTGGCCACCACCCAAAGCACTTTACTTTGTTCTGCTCCTTCCAGCGGGGCCTTTGGAGAGAGGCAATATCTTTCAACGGGGATGGATCACAGCATGCACGTGATCAGCCACCCCAACAGCAGCCAGCCCACAGCCAGCACTTGTGAGAATAGGCAGTATGGTGCTGTCACAGGATCATCTTCACAAATGTCTATGCACATGGTTTAAATGATGCTTGGAGCCATCGCCTTGGCCAAATTGTGAACAGACACCTCACTTTACCTACGGGTGGGTTCATCCCGGTCGCTTTTCAAATTTAAACGGGACTTGTATTTGAATGCTCAATGGAACCTAAGCCAATTATAGCTATATTTCAAAGAACTGAATCACGCAGACTGGAATCACAAGCCATGTGGAACTAAATAGCTTCCATTTTCAATGGATGCATTTTAAAAATAGAGAAAACTGTTTACAAATAATATAGGGGCCGTGCTTTACAGTATATGCAATAATTCTGAGTTGGGTGTGAACTGTTCCTAACAGAAACCCAGTGTTTCTGCCTTTTTTTTTATTTTTGGGAGCTTCCCAGATGTGAGCACCAATCCCTGAAGATTCAAGCTGTCCTATGAAACTGCACTATCTGAATCAGACAACTGCCAAAATGCCTTCTTGTTGTCTACATTTATTAGTTCAAGTTCATAGCCATCTCTCACTCAGCTTGGTGAACGTTTTATTTGACTGGAATGTCTCATCTTCAGAGAAATTTGCCTTTTCTGTTTTGGGGGTATGTGGCTTTTGCAAGAGAACAGTATCTTTTTCTCTTTACAAAATTTTGCCTGAAGAGAAGGAGAGGAAATGCCCATTAACCCTAAAATATTTTCTTGATGTATGCAGGCAGGGAATTGTTTTTATAGCAGGCTTATCTGGAAACAGGCATGACTGCTGCCCACAACATCTCATTTTGAAAAGGAACAAGGGGAAGTTGTGCTCAACTGAACATTCAGGGGCTTATATAAAATGCAAAAAATTGGCAAGCCATGTGCAAAACATTTATCTTCCCCAGGAGGTAGTTATAAAGGAAGAATTTCTCTTAGTCAGGGGTTTTGTTGAGTGGACAACCAGAAGCCTCATTGGAAAGAAGGCCTGTCTGCTGAATTGGCCAAAAAACAAGTGCCTTTCTCAAATATTCTAATATTATTTTTTCTTAATCTGTTGGAAAGTAAGTAAGCAAATGATGCTCAATAAAAAAGAGTAAAGTGATCTTTTAAGTTAAAGTGTGAAAATAAAACTGCCAAATAACGTGAATACAGGAACTGCAGTAGAGAGGTTGTTTTGATGTGTTGTAGATAAATGTATTTAATATGTTTCTAGCATTTGTGGGAGGGAGGGGAGTACACTATTATGAATATTAAAGAGGGTGATAAAAGTGTATGTAAAGTATATATTAAGAAAGAAAGCGTATAAAGATTTGCCTTATGCAGAGAACTCTGTTTCTAGGTGCCAAGCACAGATCTTATACAAAATAAACTTTTGCCCTTTTTGTGCTTTGCCTGACAGGAAATAAAATTGATATACTGTAAAACCAAAATGGCAATAACTGTTCACAGTGAGATGAGCCCAATTTTTCTTCAGGCCTGCAAATTAACTGATAGTTGAAAGCTACCACTGGTACATGCTTTAGGTAGGCTAGCTGCTTTCCAAATACATTTTAGAGCCCAGTATTTATCCTGTTCATCTATACCAGTGTTTCTCAACCTTGGCAACTTTAAAATGTGTGGACTTCAACTCCCAGAATTTCCAAGAAGCATGCTGCTTGAGGAATTTTGGGAACTGAAGTCTACACATTTCAAAGTTGCCAAGGTTGAGAAACATCAATCTTTGTATTCATTGTACTGGTACTTCCTTTAAAAAAAAAAGTAGCCCTTAATATAATTATGGAACTGGGCCCCAGATAGATCCTGCTTATTTGCCATACTTGTTTCTTCACGTTAAACGGTGTGACACTTTTCGGTTATTTTAATGTAAACCATTCCTAAATGAAAAACAAAAACAAAAACCAGAAAAATCTGCACTGTATATTTTTACCCTCCAAAATTCAGACAGAACCACATAAAAAGCAATATAGACAGAGAAGAACCCCATCCTCAAAGCCAGCAAGGGAAGCCCACTCTATACTAGTGGTCTCTATGGTAGATGAATAAATATTATGAAAGAATGTCCAGATGTAGTTTTTGGTTTGATCTATCTTGGCATTAACAGTTGGATGACTTGTTTTAAGGAAGTAGTGGAAGTTTGCCTGATTTCCATGCATAGGTTTCCAAGTCCAATCTGCTTTTTTAAAAAAGAGGACAACTGGAAAAAAGCTGAGGATCTTGGCAGTAGCAATAATAAAGTAATAATAAGGCTGATTTTTCCCCAAGAAGTTCTTTAAGTGAGATGGGTCATGGAATCTTTGATAATTTTTGAACAGGGCAGCAACAAAAACTAGAAATAGAAGAAATTTACAAAGAAAAAATGCTTGGGACTTCTTTTCCTTTCCCATTTTAGTAACTTTGCAAGCAATGAAACCACTTTGGTCCCTGCTTGTTATGGTTTCTTGTCCAGATTCAGATTTACTTAGGGCTTTTTCACAGCAGCCAGTGAAATGAAAGCTACAGGAACATTATGCTCTTTTACAGGGTGGTCATAAGCTATATTGACTCAGTTACATTCCCACACCTTTCCAACATGCAAAATAGGAAATATTCATATAGTATTTGACTGAAGTAGAATTGTTAAACTATTGTACCTAGTCAAAAAACAGGTAGGCTAACATCCCGAATTAGTTCACTGACATCTCTATGTAGGCCATCCAAAGAAGAGTATCCAAGGATCAGAATAAGCACACACTTGAGGTAGCATAGCCATGGGGGGTGGGTGGGGGCAACTGTTGTTGGCTTCTGAAACAAAAGTGAGTTTCAGATAGTATGATTTTACAGCTTGATCAGTTGACCGCAGTGTCTGTTTTGATCTTAGCTTTCAACTGTCCGAAAAATGAAGTCCTGATGTAGGCTTAATTCAAGAGAAAACCCCTTAGCAGCAACATTTTTTAGTTTCCTTGGTATTTACCTTCCTAATTGCATTGGATATTTCAAAAGAGGATGTTCCAGTTCCTGCAAAGTGTGCTTGGGGACCAATTTGGTATGTGCAGAAAAATGGCAAAGGGGCCTCTCTTTACTTGCTCTGACACAGCAAGATGAATAAAGACTCCACTGAGTCTCCTGTATATGTCACGGTACATCTTCAGTTAAAGTTGAGTATAACACCCAGAAATTCTTGCCATATATGCAGCAGTAATATCTGAATTTTCCCCTCATCATTTGCTTCCACAATGGCACTACTGGGAGATTTTTAATTCAGTTTTCAGCTACCATTTTTCATTTGTGCCAGCATTTTAACAACTCAAATAGAACAAAGTTATTTATGATGTCCAAATACTTGCTCTAATGCTTCTCCCAGGCCCAGAAGGGATACAGAAGCCATGAACATTTCAGTGAACCAAAGCTGTATATAACATTACCACATAGAATCCATTCAGGCATTCAGTCTTCTGTGGGCTTCTCAATTCCACTGCAGTTGTCTGTAAGCATGGTCAGAACCTGAACAAAAGCAGAAAAACATCATTAACTCCTGTACATTTCTGTAGTGACAACAGAACGAGACAACTCTGATCCCATTTGAATGCTGCACTTTCCTTTTCTTAGCAACTTTGACCCTGCTGAGCATTAGCTTCCACAATTTCACATTCATTTCTTTATCCTGCCACAAATGACCTCCAACATCTCATCGGATGGTAAGATTAGAAAAAGTTGATCAATTTCCAGCACAATGCTATTTATCTACTTGTGAAAATTTATTAACAGCCTGATGCAGTTTTAAAATACAGAAACAATTTTCCATCCTCAGAATTTTGCTACACGTTTTCACCTAGGTTGAGCCAGAGCAGTGAGTGAGCAACTTAGTACTTCATGGACATCTTTAGTGACAATAGACATCAATAATATATTCAGTCAGCCGTCTGAAAATCTTGACTGCAACTTTATTTGCTGTATGAAATATCTATAAACAAGTGCTCACAAAAAGTTAACATTTGAGGGGAGGTTGAAAAACATTACTTGTCAGCCCTGGAAGCCATCTTTTACTTTGGATCTTCAGGGCTGCCACACTTAGTGGGTGGGCTTGCTGTGGGAAAATGGGAGGGGGTTGGATGGAGTTGGAGTGAGATATATAGCCATAACAACGCTCTTTTCTCTGGGAATCAAGGACACTCAGCCTGCATCTGGAGGTAGGTGACTGGGAGTCATCTCCAGTTGGGATGGTGGATTGATTGGACCATGTGATGGAGATGTGGGTGCAGGGGAAGGGACTTTTGTGAGGGGAGAGTCATTCTTTTGTGTGGGGAAAACCTGGGGGCTTTCAGATTCGGGCTTTCCCCGATGTGCCAATATGACATCAATAATAAAATGGGGGGTTGGATGGAGTGGATTTTTGCAGAATTAATGCCATGTGTGTGGGAGGCACCTACCCCCTCCACTTAATGAAAGACATGCTAAAACATCTGGTGAAGGACAAGGTGTTCACTAAGCTGGACCTAAGGGAAGCCTACTACCGAATACGGATTAGGGAAGGGGATGAATGGAAGACTGTGTTCAACTGCCTGCTAGGCAGCTTCCAATTTAAGGACATGCCATTTAGGCTCCAGGGAGCTGCCGCTGTATTCACACAGCTAATAAATGAAGTGCTGCATGAATACCTATACAAGGGGGTTCTAGTTTTCCTGGATGGCATTCTGATATTCAGTGAGACATTGGAAGAACATGTTAAATTAGTGCAGCAAGTACTGAAAAAACTCCTGGCTGTGAAGATTGTGTGAAACTTTCTAAATGTGAGTTCCAGAAGACCTCTGTAGTCTACCTGAACTACCGAGTGTCAAGCAAAGGATATCAAGATGGATCCAGGGAAAGTGAAAGAAGTACTAGACTGGCAACCCCCACGGACTTGCAGGCAGTTCCAGAGCCTCCTGGGGTTCACAAACTTTTATAGGCAGTTCATTCCAGCGTTCACAGATGTGGCCTTGCCCACCACACCCAACCCAGCCACTGGCCTGGTTGTTGGGCCAGTGAATGGAAGACAGTGTTCAACTGCCCACTAGGCAGCTTCCAATTTAAGATCATGCCATTTAGGCTCCAGGAACCTGCAGCCATATTTGTGCAGCTAATAAATGAAGTGCTTTTGCTTCTTAGAGCGTTTTATCCTTTGGGGCTAGGAAGGCCCCAAAGGATAAAACGTGACTCTGGGTTGCCAAATTCTGATCAAATAACCATGGAGATCAGTTGTGGGATTCTATTTTTTTTACTACTGGTTCTCTGTGTGTGGCTTAGTGTGTGTGGCTATGCTGTCAGCCAATCAGAGGTGGCATTTGCCAGTGTCAGCCAAGCAGAGGTGGTACTGTATGTGCCGGTTCTCCGAACCAGTCAAAATTATTGCTACCAGTTCTCTGGAACCTGTCAGAACTGGCTGAATACCACCTCTTATGGGGATGCTGCAACAGTTGTGAGAATTGGTTGCAAGTCATTAAGGAGAAATTTTGTGATGGAACAATTAATCAGTGGAACAGTTTGCTTCCAGAAGTTGTTGGTGCTTCATAACTGGAGTTTTAAAGAAGCAATTGGACAGCCATTTGTCCGAAATGGTATAGTATCTTCTGCTTGGGCAGAGGGTTGGATTGGAAGACCTCCAAGCAGAGGTGGTATTCAGCCAGTTCCGACAGGTTCCGGAGAACCGGTAGCGATAATTTTGTCTGGTTCAGAGAACCACCTCTATTGGCTGACACTGGCAAATATCACCTCTGATTGGTTGACAGCATAGCCACACACACTAAGCCACAGCCACAGAACCGGTAGTAAAAAAATTTGAATCCCACCACTGCCTCCAAGGCTATTTTCAGTCCTATTAATCTATATTCTAAAACCATATAGAGATACAAAGATTTGTGCTTACTGTATGCCTTCAGCTACACCCTGCTTTTGAAAAAGCCAAGTCGGATGTTTAGTCTGAGCTATATATATTGCTGTTGCTGTATATATTTTCTGCGCACACACACCCAGTGCCATGCAGTGCCTATTGTAGAAAGCTGAACTTTCAGTTTCCCAAGTCCCTTTTGGCCTTACAGAGCACAACTGAGCAGGAGAGAAAGAAACCTAGCTGACCTGTTTAGCTGGGGAAAGCAGCTGCCTCCCCCACCCGGCTCCTCCCCTGAGGGGCTCAATCCATACAGCTGTTTGGTACTTTGCTCTGGAGTGTTGATGCAACACTAGAATCCCTCACACTATTGGCATCATGGCAACATTTCTGAGCCACCTGCTACTCAAGTGTTTCCCGTTTGGGCTGCCAACTGTCTCACAGTGGGAAATAATCCTCTAATTTGTGCTGCTCTGGAAATACAGCAATTATGGAGTCCCTGTTGAAAGAGAGGGTGGCTACCCATTCAAATCTGCTTTTGAAACCATAACAAACATTTTATTTTCATCTTTTCCAAAAAGCAAAAAGAACAAGAATTCCATCCTATACATTAAACAAAACACACATATAAACAGAGAGAATCACACTTGTTTTGCATATGGCTCACAAACAAGAAAATTACTATTAAATTGAGTGTGTTTAGTAATATAAAAATGGTATATGATTGAGATATGCATTCCAAACTTATCAGTGAGATCCCAGAGTAACACTGAAACTGCATGTCTTTGTACAACTGTGAGGGGAAAAAAATGTTTCCCTCCATTTATGTTGATTTCAACGATTTCCAAACTGTAAATATATACTTATAAGGACATACTCACAAAATCAATGAATCTTTCAGAAAAAATAGTAAAATAATGCATTTCCCAAACTGAGCAACTGTAGGGTATGACTTCTTCACCATAGGAACTGCATGCTGAGTTACAATGAGCTAAACCCATCTGTATTTCTTTTTTTTGAACAAGTTTCCAGCAAAACCAAAACCAATGTATTTTAAATTAGTATAAAAGTAGGTGCTAAATGGTCTTTCTCTAAAATGTTTGTGGTGATAATCACTCTAGTTCTTTATTCCATGTCATCCTGTGCTCCCAAAGAACTATCTTGTTGTGTTCTCCTAACCATTTTTATTTCAGCGTTGTGAATATTGTTTTATAGAGAACATATTAAATCTCTTACTACTTGAGAGTGTTCTGGAGCACTCTGGCAAAATATCTAAATGTCAAAAGATATGTTACTTGAAGATAATGCTACTCTGTACTTTTTATGGTAAATACTTCTATACTGGAACTCTTAAAATTAAAAATATTGGAATTCTTACAATTAAAAATGATCATAAAGATCAGGCTGGAGTTTATATGCTACTGCAGACCCCAAGTACCTTGTCACTATTGAAAGAGATGAAAAAAGAATACCTTCTGTCACATTAATAACATTTCATCTGATTGACACCTATCTTGTCGGTACCATAATAGAAGGGAACATTTCATATATGTCAAGGTAATTGGAGCTTAATCTCATCCAATACTCAAGATATACCAAATATGCTAATTTATAAAGGAAAAGTCAAATGATTTTCTGAGATACATCACCAAGTATTCTCAGCCCAAGGCAAATTATTGTCTTTCTACCTGAGTGAAACTGCCTAGAGAAAGTTGATTTTGGCATCTTAATACTCTATAAAGACAAGGTCTGTTTTACTGCAATTTATATTGTACTCAGTCAGGATTCCAAACACAAAAGTCCATTTTGCTAATTTGAGTAGGGAAGATTGTGTGCCATCAATAATTACCAATTGTTTTATTCTGCTTGACTTAATGAATAACATTGCAAATATCCATACAGCTGTAGAAAGTTAGCATCTACCAGAAGAATGAAATATTCTAGGAAATATTTAAAAGGCAGAATATTATACTGCCCTGGATGAGAAAACCAGAAACATGCTCTTGGAAAGCAGCCCCCACTTTTGTTAATAGTTCCGAAAGACAAAAGGCCTTCAGCTCCAGGGTGATAGGATTAGTCCCCACTCAAGATCCAAACCAGGACAAAGTCATTAAGTCATAATAGGAATTGCACAATGCCTTTTTGGAACACAACCCTCTTCATTGCATCATCACCCAGCAAGATTCAACCAAGCCTGGGACAGAGACAGCCTGCCCTACAAAGTTAACTAAGACACCCACCCCCTGGGAGTCTAACAACCAATAGGATACATTTCTTTCACAGGAACAGGAAGCAAGTTCAAAATCCAAGAGAGGATCGGTCCTGTCCACCATTAAATCATCTTTCCAAACAGCCTCCATGTTCTCAGTGCCTTTCTCCCTACTTGGAACTGAACCCAGATGGACATTTCTTCCAATGCTGCCTATTCTAACATGCTAAAGACCCCAAATATAAATTAAGCAATAAGAGAAGGACATTCTTGAGGTATGCTTCTATGTTAGGTAACCCTACTGTAGGATTCTGTTAAAACTTAAAACTTCAGGGTTTGCTAAAAAAAAAATTAAATTGTCACCTCCTTGCAACAAGTACATTCTGTTTAATTAAGAAATATTAAGTTCATGATATTTTCCACATCACTTAGTAAGTATACTAGATAATTTTTACTACCTACAGGTTGTTTTTTTTTTTAAAGATCTACAACATGTATTTTTTCACATTCAGGAATTGAACTCATTTATTTGTTATCCAAACAACACATTCACTTAGAGATAAAAGGGACTTTTTATGGTTTTCCATTAACTCCTTATCTTTTTCGTTAAGTTTTGAATAGCACTCTGAAATCTTACATTTATGTCTTCAGGTGTTGCATACACATTATAACATCTGAATTGCTGGGGCAAAAAAACCACAAAGAGATTACAGCTTTAACTGAGATGCCCCCTTTTTTTTTCCTGGTTATTCTCCAGGATTTTGTAGAGTATTCATAGAAATTTGCTTTAGTAGAAAACAATGTATAGTAGAAAATAAGCCTTACAGTTATTACTAATTTGCAATTTGTTGGAAAGCATAACAGGTGAATAAGGAGCAAATGTTAAATAATATTTTTTAATGTTGTTTAACTTTTTTTTCTTACACTGTTCCATTTTTTCCTGGCAAGCAATGTACAAAATCACTGTTCTTTCATATATGCCTTTGGTGCTTCTTGTTCAACATAGACATGAGCCTTTAATTGTTTTTTAAACTCAGTAGACAGCTTTTTAAAATTATTATGATTATGCAGGAAGTATCAAAAGGCCATTTTTTTAAAAAAAGTGCAGAGGAATTTCCAATTTGCAAGGAAATAATAACTGAGCCACGATCAGATATTGTACAAGTTTAATAAATTATTGTTATTTCTGCAAAACTGACAAGGAACCCTAAATACAGCATGTATCAATATAATTTGTTCTATTGACACTTTCTCAACACGCACAGAAAGAACGTGTTGTTGTTCTTGTGCATTGTTTGAACTTGTGAAGGGTTCAGGAAGATCCAAATAATAAAGTATCACCAAAATGCATCTAATATGAATATGGATCATTCTGAGATTCTGCTGGCTGGAGTGCAAATTGCATGTCAAATGTTGCTCCTGATAAAAAATACCTGACTGATTTATAACATGATCATGTCTATGTAACAAGCTCCTTTTTCAATACATTGAACGTTTGGCACACAATATTGTTGCCTTTGGTGAAACGTATTAGAAGAAATATTTGAAAAAATAGAATACCGCAACAATCCCTGAGCATGTCCTGAAATATTTCCTTTGTTCTTTGTACAAGAAATTCTCTTATTGGTACAGAATATTGTCTTTGTATTAAACCAGAATTTGCTTTTTGGAAACTCATTGTTCTGTAACTCAGTCTCTGCCACACCAGAAAGCAGGACTTGAGCCTTTTCTGTTTGACAACCTTTCAGATATTTGAAAAAACCTATTATATGCCTTTTCATTTTTCTCTTCTCAAAGGTAAACGTTCCAGAATGCTGTACAAGTGTTGAATTGGTGGAAAAGTTTGAAAATGATAAATCTGAGGCTACGGTCCAAGTGCTGTAGATATTGACTGAAATCTACTAAGAGAATAATCAGCAGCACTTTCTTACACATTTGGCAATAAAATTGATAGAGTATAAATTTGTTTCACTTTTGCTTCAAACGTGGCTACTAATTAGCTATATACATATGGGATGTGTTGAACATCACACACGGAGGTGGTATTCAGCCAGTTCCGACAGGTTCAGGAGACCCAGTAGCGATAATTTTGACTGGCTCAGAGAACCAGTAAATACCACCCTGATTGGCTGATGGCATAGCCATGCCCACTAAGCCATGCCCACAGAACCGGTAATAATGAGCCGTGGTGGTGTAGGGATTTAATGCCTCTTAAAGTAATACCAGCTGCCTGCAATTAGTACAGGTTTGACTCCCACCAGGCTCAAGGTTGACTCAGCCTTCCATCCTTTCGAGGTAGGTAAAATGAGGACC
>JANHFR010001794.1:138199-151351 GCA_032468015.1 Mimophis mahfalensis | reverse complement strand
AGATGAGCACCGCCCCCTAGAGTCGGGAACGACTAGCACATATGTGCGAGGGGAACCTTTACCTTTACCTTTACCTTACAACTAATAAAACAGCATAAAACAGTATAAAACAGTATAAAATCAACAACAATGCTAGAAATAGGAAAAACCTTGCACAATGACCACTCTTCTCTAATGCCCCCCCTTTCTCTCCTATCCTGGCCTCACTCATTCTTTGCCATTGCCTAGCATATATAGATTTATATAGCAGGAGAAAGGCCATTTTGATTGTTCTGACTGGGATGATGGCAGTACTGTAGTACTCAACTCTCTTCATCATCTTTCCAGTGAGAAACATTTCCCCAACAAAATTAATTTTTTAGTGGCAAAATGTATCAATATTTTTAAGGCTGCATCACCTCTAACTTAGTTCTTAAGCAGAATGGCCAGGAATGATAGATAGGAAATCTTCTATCTGTGAGCTGCAAATTATAACTTAGTCTTTTTCACAAAAAACTTTCATATCAATTTTTATGATACACAAGTCAGTAAATGCTTTTATCAAATCAATTCTTCATGGCTTTTTTAATGCTTTGTGATAATATGTCCTGGACCAAAGCAGATTTAATATTAAATATATCTTTGCACACAGAATGGAAATAAAAAAACCCTGAGGATATAATAATTAATGCTTAGATATAGGTGAAAATAATGATGAATGCCAATCATTATTTTTCAGCCTAGCATACCTTGTTTATGAGTTCCAATGATAAAATGAGGTAGGGGATGAAGCAGAGCTCCTGGAGGGAAGGCTGGATATAAATCTAAAAATAAATATAGTAACTGTCAAAATTTCACAGATGAAGAAACAGTATTTAATAGTAAGCTTGTGCAGATTCTTCAGCAAAATGAAGCACCCTTCTGGATCCACATCATAAAGCTTCAAAGCAGCTGCATGGAGATTTTGGGTGGTTGCTCCGAGTCACTTCTGAGACCCTGCATGATTAGCAGAAGTCACTTTCACCCTAGACAACTATGGCAGAAATGTGTTCCCAGGGCATACAGATGCATGCATATATAAAAACCTAAGCTTCAAAATAACCACAAAAAACTTGAATGATAGATGTGAAGTTTTCTCCCTCTTCATGGGGTGAATCCCTAGGGACAAAGCTTTCCCATTCATAAAACTCTATGTAATAGGAATTAAATGTAAGATTATTTCATCATAAACTTAAATTGAACCACAGTTCACTGAATTAAGTCAATTGCCTGGATTCACACATCATTTTTGACCTTAAATTAGCCAATTGAATTCACAAAACTAGGTAGCCAGTTGAATTTTTATCCTAGAATGTTGTGTAGAACCATTCATAGTCACATAGAAATCAAATTATTTTTCATATTAACTAATTAAAGGAAAAGCACAGAAAAATAGTAAAGATTAAGATGAAAATGCTTAAATGAAATACTAGAGAAGTGAGTAGTTAACTGTTTTCATACTGTTGGTATGAAGAAGATATTAACAATATAACCTATACACACCAAGTTTTCAAAACAAAAAAAAATCTTTTGTAAAAAATACAAGCTACTTTGCATGTTTATAATTCCATGTGGCCTTCAGTAAACACGTCCAAAACTATGCATAGGTGCTTATGTTAAAATTATTTGAGTGAAAATAACACAGTCTAAACCGGACACCTTTCTTCCCATACTTTAATCATTTTATTCCTTTAACCTCCATCTGACCTCTTCTGGTTGCTAATGGAAAATGACTCTGACTGAGTAATGAATGAGCCATAGATGGATATGAGATTTTCAGAACTCATTCGTGAACTGAATGAAACAAATAATCCTCATTGGTTTCAATTTTTCATTTGTTAGAAAGTGAAGGCATATTCCTGATTGCCATTAAACTATCACTTACTAAATTCAAGCTTCAAACACTTATGGCACTACGGAATTGCAGATTTTCAACATTCTTAATGCATATAATATCAGAGACTTCCCTTAGCATAAATCAATCAATTAACTAATTAACTAATTATATAATGATTCTTGGCAGTTGAAGATCTGACAACCTGCGCTGCAAGTTCTATTAAGTTTATACATAAACATGCATATACATAGCATATTTGTATTGATAAACTTCCTTAATTCTTATGTCTCTTTTCACTCAGAGAAGTCAGGGATTTGGTCAATCACCTGAGACTAACAACTGGACCAGATGCAAAAAGAAATCAGGTGACAAAGACCCTGATTCTGAATATCATGCAACCTGACATACTTCAAGAATTCCAAAGAGCTGAGCAGAAATTCTCTGTTCAGTTCCCTGAGACCAAAGATATGGATTGCCTTAATTACACTATTCCTGATTCAGGTCTTTAGTAGAACTACTACTGTTAGCTGGACTGTTCACTGAAAACAGCCACAATAACTTCCATGTCTTGTGGTTCTGTTCAGTGGTGGGATTCAAAAAGATCCCACCGTTGGTTTGCTAAATTATAAGTGTGGGGGCGCATGCACCTGCACGCACACCCCCAGTTTCTGGGCATACGTGTGCATGCACATGTGCACACACACACGGCCTTGGAGCCGAGGGTACCCACTGTTCCCATCTATTTCTGCTCTTCGAAGCAACATGGAAGCTTTTCTCCAGAGAAAAGCTTCCACATCGCTGCTCTGAAGAGCAGAAATAGCTGAGAACCGTGGGTTCCCTGGGCTCCAAAAGCCATGCACCAGCCCCTGCCTCCACCCCTTCCTTTTTTAAAGCACTGCCGTTTTGACCAGCAGAACTAGCAGCTGCTCGAATCAGCAGAGCTTCACTTTTGAAGCTGAAGGAACAGCACGTTCCCTCGGCTTCAGAAACCGTTCACCTGCACGCACGCTGCACAAGCAAGGCAAGGCCAGCCAGCTTTCTCATCTCTCCATTGTTTGCTGTTGTCTGCAAGTGGAGAAGGAGGCGCTTTTTGGAGCAGCATGCCAGAAACCGCGAAACCCCATCCGCAGGATGCAAAACCATGCCCCTTCTGGTCCATGGAGAAAAGTCTTTCTCTATGAACTGCTTTGCAAGTCAACATACTGTTGCCTGTATCCAACAGTTAGCAGGTATAGACAGTGTACTAATAACATGAAATGTGAATAATTAAAAGTAAGCTCGAAATATATATTTAGAGCAAAAGCAAAAATACTTTCTTTTTAGGAAATATATCAACAGCCCTTTTGAAGAAATTTTCTATTATTTTAGTAAGTTATTCTCACAAAAGCTTTTTTAAATCTTTTCTTTTAATCAACACATTGTTACAACCATGATAATCCCTTCTTTCAATTGTACATCCAATTTAATGGATAATCCCTGCATAAGGACTGTTTGGTGTGTGCTTTTTTAAAAAATGAACCTAAGTTTGTTTACTGTATATTGGACCAGCTTTTCTTTTGTGCTTAAGCATTCATTTATTTCTTTCACTATTGCTGTCAAGCACTTGCTGTAATTGAAAAAATCATCAAAAATTAAGATAGTGAAAATATTTGAAGCTATAATTCCTCTTCTAGCCATTCCAGTAGAGAGCAAAATGCTGCTCAATCTTTTAAGTGCTTAATTCTGAAGAAGGCGTCAATGCTAGCAATCTAACAGCAATATAATAAAACCTAATTGCATGTTTATTGCACAGTTACAGGCAGAAAAATTGATCCCATCAGAATTAGAAGAATGTTTCGTCCATCTGTTGAACCACAGAATTAGGCTGTACTTTTGTTAAATTAGAAATTCCAGAAACAATTACTTGAATATTTCATTACATTTTATACATTTACTTTACTCTAATTGTCATGCTTGGATATGAGAGCCTTATCAAGTTCTTATTTACCAGAGTTTTTTTGTTTTTTTTAAAGAAATGGGGTGAATGATTAGATGTGTAATGTAATTATCATGAGAAGTTTCTAAAAGTGATTCAGGATACTTACATATTGCTTAAGTGAACAATTTTCATTAGTAGAAAACAAACAACTGCAATCAATTGTGATAATGAGTAGGGGATTATTCCATCAATAAAAGTTTATATTTCTTTAAGAAGCTTCAGGATTCATTATCAAGTTTATAATTTTTTAAATGTGCAGTGTTACAGCACTGACATGAAAATCGGATGGATTTTAACCTTTGTGCAATATTTCCTTATCATGTGTCTACTAGATGTGTTATTTAGAAAAGTCATTAGCTCTTGACTGCAGCACTTGACTATTGCAGCCTTATTTTTTCTTCATTTTTCCTTCTCTTTGCTTTTTGCAGTATATCACATTATAAGAAAAGCTAAATGTCTTAAATATTTGGCATTGTGTATACTGATTAGTCCCACTAAATATATTGCTAGATTGTAGATTTTGAAATCAGATTTAATAACTTGTTCTTAAAAGTAATATATTCTAATGTCAATAGCAGAAAATAAATTTCACACTGTAAGCATAGTTTTCAAAATAGTGTGATTTTTATAATATGGTCAGAGTCTTAAGGTGGTATAGAAGCTACTTTTAATAAAATAATTATCACCTCTGTTTGCATTTATTTCTTTTGATGCCGTTGTTTACTGTGCATGCTGAAAAGAGGTGTGAATATATTACTATTTAATATTACATTTTACATATCTAATTAAATGGATGTAGCCTGTGAAAGTGTATGTTATAATAAATGTGTTAGCCTTAAAACTTCCACAAAGCCCTGAAGGTGTTTCCAGTGCCTGATGCCAAAACTACTATTCAAATAGCACCATGCAGATATTCCATCATTTTCTTCTTAATGTATTTTTCTGATAACAAAAACCCTAAAAAAAAAGATTGTAAGTGGATAATGAGTAATTAAGCGTGATGGTTTCAAACTGGATTACATTCTGCTAATACAGAGATGACCCCCTACAAAGGATAACAGCAATTTGTATTCCACTTTTTCCCTGCTTTGCAGTATTTTCTAGGCTTTTATTTTTCTTAACCATTTTCTTTAAAAAGTGTGAAAAATCAAGCAATCAATCAAAAAGCTTTAAATCAGTGTTGGTAAACTTTTTCAACACTGAGTGCTGAAATGGAAGCATGTATGTGCACCTGGGGGATAGCCAGAAACTGGAAGAGCACCTCCTCGATGCATGTGAGAGAAAGCACCAGTTCCAGCACATGCATGCGCACTGGCCAGCACATCTGGGAGCATCAGAAACCAGAAGAGCAGCTCCCCGGCACACATGCATATGCTAGGAAGTTGAGCTTCCAGTTTCTGGCACACATGCATGCACAAAGATCAGCTGGCTGGCATGCATGCATGCACCGGAAACCAGAAGCTCAGCTTCCTGGCGTGCACATGTGTGTTATGGAGCTGTTCTTCTGGTTTCTGATGCTCCCAGATGTGCAAAGGCTAGCTGGCCAGTGCGCATGCATGTGCTGGAACCCAGAAGAGCAATGGGCAATGGCTGGCATGGCCGGAGAGATGGCTCTGTGCTACTCCCAGCACATGTGCCGTAAGTTCGCCATCATCCTTTGGATGAAAGAAAAATTAAAGCAGATATCCCAGTATACCATCAAAGGTTCTGGGTTGTGTGTCAGAAAGACTAAATTCTGCTAGAATTGTAGTAACGAAGATGATTGGGTAGCGGTTTATAGAACCATATAAATGCAGTTTGTCAATATCTTTCATCTGCACAAAGTTCAATTTTATTTGTAAGGTAAATAAGGAAACAATATTATTTTATCTCCTATATATACAATGTGGGTATGTGTAAAATCAACATTTCTTAACCTCCCAATAATTGTATTTTCTATTCTTTTCTTTGACTCCAGCTAATTCTTCCTAAGCAGCCACATGACAGGGATAATGCAGCACATAATCTCCTAAAGCGTATGATCTTCCTCCATTCCATTTTAAGGGCTATGTAAATTTCATTATTTGCTCTGGTCAGCGTTTTTTGTTTCTGCCCTAAGGCAATGTATCACTTCAGAACCGTTTCAGTTGAAATGGACAGAATCAAAAGCTGCCTGTTTAAATGCAAGCATCTTGAGAAATACACAGTTCTTTCAATAATTTCATTTGACTTTAAAATTATATAGCTGATATCATTGAGTTCTACAGACCTACACAAATATAAAATTGTAATGATGCAGTATGTATTTTATATGTATAAAATACACAATTCGTTCAATCATTCCATATGATTTTAAAATTATATAGTTGATACCATTGAGCTGTACTGACCTACACAAACATAAAATTGTAATGATGCAGTATTTTATTATATGTATATAACATATGTAACATATATGTAACATAGAACATATACAAAATATATAATTAACATTAATTTTTAGCTTAATTTGAAATGTATCGAGCTGTACACTCTTTAAAGTTAAGGAATAATTGCTTTTGATCATAGAAAAGCATATTATTTCTCTAGTCTTCATTAGAGTAACTCCTTCCTTTTCATGCTTCTTTATCATCCTGGTACAGTTTTAAGTGTAATTAATTTGACTAATTGAGACCTAAAGCATCTGCAACCCATCTATGCTACCTCAGAATCTGAAAAAAAATGAGTAGTAGAGACTGGCTACTTATGCATCTTCTGAATAATGTTCAAATATAGTATATGACAACTAGTGTGATTCAATATTTAAAGTGCTAGACAAGAAGTAAGGAATAAGAAGAAACAGATTTAATCTTCCCTTATTGATGAAGACTGACTAGGTATCTTTACACTAGTCACTCTTAGCCCTACGTAGGAAGTAAAAGAAAAACTTACCTACCAAACCACACTGGTCCACAACCTTCAGTCAAGCCTTCCTCCTGCAGTGAATTAATTCATGCTGAATATACAGTACATGCATACATATTTGGACACAGACTTTATATTAAGGGGGGTTAATTTTTCATCAAATTTCTTTTAAATCTTTTAAATTATAAACTAATTAATAGTTATCCATTCTGCGTAAGGTCTGTATACTGTAAGAACCTTATACATTATAATTGTCCTATAATTAAAATCCAATACATTTTTTCTGTCGAAGAAAAGTTGGCAGGATTTAGATCTGTCCTAGGTTCTTCTTAAAATTCATTAATAATAGCCGTTTATCCATTACCACTTGTAGCTAATATTCACATCCCTGCACTTATAATTATGTAACCATAAGCAGTGTTAGTTTTGCACCAATGCTTAAATAGCATTTTTAAAAAGAAGCAAATATATAACTGAAGGGAATTATTCAGAGTTGTTGAGACTTCATTTTGGTTGCGGCAGATAATCTAATGGTGATTTGACTCAATAATATGTCAACCTGTGTGTGTGTGTTTGTGTGCATGCGTGTCTGTGCACATGTGCATGTGCATGCACATGTACACACTGTGTAGCACAAAGTACATAGAAGAGAATCATTACTAGATAGTACTGTCAGTTCTTACAATCCTTATTCAGAAAACAATTTCTAGCATATTGGATACTAAGGCCATTCAGTTATAGCTTCTTCTTGCCATGGGAGGATCATATCTCTATTTACTTAGTCCTAAATTAAATACATGTGGCCATAAAAGTACATGTGACTTAAAATGAGGAACCACACGAGTGAGTGCAATTAATTGGTTATTTCCCTCCTGCCTCAGCACATTAGAAAAATAAGCAATATCATTGAATGTATTTCTCCTAACCAAGATTGATCAGGTGGAAAGAATCAAGAAGGGCATTGAAGGTGCTGGATATAGTTAGGGATGGGCTGCTAAGGATTCTCATGGGTTTGGGTGATCTTCTAGCTAAGATTCTGCGCAGTTCAGTAAACCATAAATCCCACCCCTGCCCCTCCTAAGAGCCCCCATGTGGCCATTTTGGATGCCAGGTAAGTACAGGGCCTGAACAGAGGCTCAGGGAGGGAGGAAAATGGGCCTCCCCAAGGCTCTAGGAGGCCAGAAATGGGCCCATTTCCAGCCTCTGGAGGACCTCTGGAGGCCATTTTCTCCATCTCAGAGGCTCAAGGGAAGCCCCCGGAGTCTGGGGAGGGTAAAGACAGCCCTGCCATGGTGCAGGAGGCTGACTAGGCTATAACCATCATGGCTACGCCCACCCAGCAACCAGGCAGAGATCCAGTTGCTGAAATTTTTGAAACCCACCTCACCTTACCATCCTTCCTTCTTAAATCACATCTTTTGCATCTTCACTCTTCATGGCAGTAGTAGAGTAATCCATATGTATTGTGTTACAATAGTTCGAGATCTGGACTTTTTCTCCTTAGTCAGTGGTCGTAGCTATCCATTTATTTACCAGACAATGTTATCTCTTGGGTTTCATTCAGCTATACATATCTTTGCAAACTATTCTCCTTTGGTACCTCATTAATATAGTTTTGTATTATTACAATGATTATAAATTTTCATGTGATGGAATTATTAATTAGAATAATAAGCCTCCTGTGAGCCTTTCTAAAAGTCACACTATTACTTTGCAAATAATTCAATGTGCATAGAATATAAAAGTGCATAATTAATGAAGAAGGCAATCTCTCTGGAGACATAGAGCCTGGTTTGGGGCCACTAATCCTACCAAAAATAAAGTTATGCCTGAAACTATATTTCTTAATGCAGTGAGTGTTGTTAAATGCAAAACAAAAAAGAAACAGAAAGACATTCTACGGAATGCTGTCAACATCAGTAAAGTTGCCTTGAACAATTTCCTGTTTCAAATATTAAAGCAAAGAAAAGAAAAGACAAAAGAGCCAGCCAGAATCACTGAGATGTGAAGCTTTAGAAAATTTTGAATAAATAAAAATTTTGCAGCAAAACAGAGTGAAAAGTGATCAGAATTACACATGATGTTAAGCCATTGCTTGCTTAATCATGATTTGTTCAACAGACAAAATTGATGGTCTCACAAAAACATAAAGCTATAAGCTAATATATAAGCTTATAGGATATAAGGAGTCCTAGTGGCACAATGATTAAAGTGCAATATTGCAGGCAAGCTCTGCCCACATTCTGGAGTTCAGTCCTAAAGTTGACTCAGACTTCTGTTCTTTCAATGTCGTTAAAATGAGGTCTCAGATTGTTGAAAACAAAATATTGATGTTGTAAACCAGAGAGTGCTGTAAAGCACTAGTGGGCAGCATAAAGAACTAAATACTATTGCTAATGTACCAACAATACTAGATTTGCATGCTATTTTAAACAAACCACACCAAAGCTTAGTGTATTGAAAGGACAGCATTGTAGTTTCTATGTCACATGAAAGATATTACCCTGTGCCACTGCAAACTTACTTTTAACTGTGGAACACGGTAGTTTAAGTCTGCTTCAGATGCCCATAATTAAGATCTTGGGTTCTGGACACAATTCCAGGTCTGTTTGAACTAACACTTCCAGCTGTGGTGGTCCAGTGGCTTAATGATACTGGATCTGCTGGCCAGAAATGGTCTGTATTCTAGGAGTTCAAGCCCAGCTCTGCGAGAAAAGGTGAATGTTTGCTCTCAGGTTCCTGTCCACCCAAAAGCATGCAATGTTGCAAGTAGATTGATGGATAGCACTTTGGTGCTATCCTAGCTGCATTCATGTGTGCAGAGAGTGGAAGCTGGTGTTAGACCTGGCTGGACATGAGGCAACACAACATGACTGGCAGAGGCAAGACCAGCAGAGGAGCCCAAATGAGCCAGCAAGCTAAGCACCTCTAGTCAGCTGGTGTAAGCTAGTTTTTCCCCTGCAGCGCACCAAAAATAGGCATGCAAGTGCTAAACAGGATGAGCTAGCCGTTTAGGCAATCAGAACTGCATTTTATCTAGCATTTTCAGATTTCCCTGACATTGTTCACCATATGCTAAATCATAATAACAACTGAAGCTTTGACAGGAAATATACAATTGGCTGAGAAGCATTAGATAGGAGCAATGAATGTATTCTGAAGAAAATAAAGCCTTCCCTTCTCCTACAGAAAAAAGATGGCTGATATTTGCTTTGGTTGATTTAAAAGTACCATCAACAATTCAAAATGTTTCTAGATGCACAGTACTTAGTACCAATAGCAATATCACTTAGACTTATATACCACTTCACAGTGCTTTATAGCCCTCTCTAAGTGGTTTACAGAGTCAGCATATTGTTCCCAACAATCTGGGTCCTCCTGTTACCAACCTTGGAAGAATAGAAGGCTGAGTCAACCTTAAGCCTGGTGAGATTTGAACTGCCAAATTTCAGGCAGCTGGCAGACAGCAGAAGTAGCCTGTGCTAGTGCATTCTAACCACTGTGTCACCATGGCTCAGTTAAGATATTGTGGAATTCTTTTATTTCAAATATTTTTGTAGAAAAATAATAGAAAAACATAGGAAAAACACAAAAACCATAAACTTTTGATAGTACCCAAGTAGAAGATAATGTCTGTCTGTCCATATCTGTAAAACAGGGTAGAGTAACTCCATCATGAGAACATAGTGCCCAGATTTTTGAAATAAAACCCTTACAAGCCCATGTCACTTGCCAGAGTACTTGATGTGAGTTTTAATACAAAATCCATGTTGCTTTTCCTTGATCAAATGCTGATCTGGAAGCTCTTCAAATGAATGATGCATTTATGCTTATTTTCATTAACAAAGCAATAAAATGAAGAACCTCAAATTAATAGTGAATTTGTGTTGATTTGTAATAAAGAGAAAGTAAAATGGATCAAAGAATGGAAATTACTTTTGTTATGTGTAAGAATGTTCCTCTGTCCATCATTGGATGTCAGAACAATTCAGCAGTCTTCAGTAGGGGGAAATAGAATTGTTTTAATGCAGTAGTATTCCCAATGAATCATAAAGTGTTGCTTTAAAAAAACAAATAATAGAAAAATTTTGTATTAGTCATGTTTAGTCATGCTGGCCACATGACCACAGAGATGTCTTTGGACAGCGCTGGCTCTTCGGCTTGGAAACGGAGATGAGCACCGCCCCCTAGAGTCGGGAACGACTAGTACATACGTGCGAGGGGAACCTTTACCTTTACCTTACAATTCTTTTACTGTTGTCTTACATCAGGTCCAGCATGGAGAATCGACATATAATCCATTCTAATATTTCTAGCTATGATGAACATTTTTAAAACAAATGTTCTTAGTAAATATCAGTATGAAAAATTTGATATCTTATACATTTAAAATATAGAAAATACCATATCAAGTCCATTTGCAAAGCAGAAGATAAACACTATTTTACAACAGTTTTGAAACAGTTGCCTACAAAACTGCTGATACAGTATTAGATAACTTTTTTTATGTATGTGTACACATACACCCATAACAATTCCATTTAAAGTTTTCATCAAGTATCAGGTTAAAACTGATGCCCCGATATAACTTTTCCAAGTTTTCCAGTAAAACTTCTTTAAAAGCCATTTTGGCAAGAAAAAAAAGGTTCATTCAGTCAATGAAGAACTTCGATGTTTGTCTAAAAATGCAGATTCTTCTAGCTGAAGATCACAAATTTGGATTCTCTTCTGTTGGAACAACTTCTAAGACTATTTGCAATGTTGATGTCATGTTGCCTGTGAAAGAACAATATGAGAGTCTGTTCATGTTTACTCAGATGTAAGTTAAAATCTTTCTTTCCCCCAGAACATTTGGAATAGGACTATAGACAAAGAAAGAGATACTATAGACATAGAATTCAAATGACAGTTTGATTTAAATCCAAAGTGAGTGTTGCACAAAATGTATATAAAATCAGTTTGGTGGTGGTGGTGGTGGTGGTGGTGGTGGTGATGATGATGATGATGATGATGATGATGATGATGATGATGATGATTGGAATTTGAATCTTATTAAACTTTTTAAGAAGATAGACTTTACAAAGTAATACAAAAATAATGATTTTAGATGTATTGCAATTATAATTACCTATTTCTATTACATTTATTTCATATATAGTGTCTTTGGGACAGTTGCTTTCTGTCATTCTAAATACCACATAGGATTGTTCTTAGAATAAAAAATAGTATTGTCCCTATATACTATTTGGTGTTCCTTACAGGAAAAGTAAGATGTAAATGTAAACAAATAAATAAAAATAAATTAAAAGCTATTATTGGAGTTTTTGGGCAGAACTTTCTACTCTAATAGCTGTCTTCTGTTCCCTGAAATGCAAAAAAAATGTTAAATCATGACAAGATGTTTCAATATATTTTGGTTCCATCATGTTTATTTGGCACCCTTGAAAAGTATTGGTTTTAAAGTTGAAATAAATTGATTTATACTGCAATTTTGCATCTGTGAATGTCCCACTAAACTAGTTCATATGCTCTCTTCCTTACTTAAAATCATTTAATTATTCCTGAAAACTATTTTTAGAAAAATCAGGAAACCTTTCTGATCAAATTAATTTAGCAAACAGAAGTGATTGACGACCAGCCATATTTAAGTAACATATCTTAAGATCAAAACCACTGATGCCTTAAGAAGGAACAAAGGTCTATGGTACTTTCATATAGGATTATTGATATCTATGAAAAATATACAGATATTGTTGTCTCCTTAACAAAATATTTAGATTGCCAAAGATGATGTCCATGAGATGGAAGTATAGCATTCTAATTAGAAACTATTTTATGTACTGAATTTAAACTGGGTTTTCAGAGTCTGTGTGTTTCATCTATAGTATTTACATTTTCTCCTGCCAGGAAACAATAATAGTCACAGTGCTAAAAAAAAAAAAAAAAAAATCACTGCATTGTTTCCAAGAGCAGAAATCTCAAAAGTATTATGCTTTTTACTTAAATGTAATGGTTCAACACTGGCATCCTGTGGCCATACTGATTTATGAAAGTACAACTCAACAGCTTGTGAAATTGTAAGTGTCTGATGAAAGAATAAAATAAAAAGTCTCTTCTGAGGCAGAGAGAAATAACTACAGAATCCTATAGACATAAAGTTAGAAAAGTAACAGTGATGCTACACACGTTTTATTTTATTTTTATGTTTATATCAATTCTTTGAAGAAAACAATATTTGCAAAGACAAATACCGTAAATAGATAAATAAAGCTATGAAGATATTTTGACTATCATGTTGTTCTTAGTTGGGAAGTTGTGTCCAACCCATCGTGACCCCAAAGTGAAGAGGAACTAAAGACCCTCTTGATGCGGGTGAAGGAGGAGAGTGCAAAAGTTGGTTTGAAACTCAACATTAAGAAAACTAAGATCATGGCAT
>JANHFR010001794.1:114343-128437 GCA_032468015.1 Mimophis mahfalensis | reverse complement strand
TGAGAGGGCTAGATGCCATGATCTTAGTTTTCTTAATGTTGAGTTTCAAGCCAACTTTTGCACTCTCCTCCTTCACCTGCATCTAGAGGCTCTTTAGTTCTTCTTCACTTTCTGCCGTTAGTGTGGTATCATCTGCAATCTGAGGTTGTTGATATTTGTTCCTGCAATCTTAATCTTGATCTGAATAGTGAGATTTAATATCTATTTTATTTATTAAATGTATATGCCATCCTAGAGGTGGCACACTAGGCAGCTTACAATGTAGTAAAACATCAAAATATAACAATGGGAAATATAAAAAACAAAACAAAAACAAAACAACAGATTAAAATGACCTAAGATTCAAAGATTCAAAAGATTTGAAAGTTCCCGAGAAATGGTTTGTAATAAAGGAGAGAAAGGGTCAACTCATTGCCAGGTTTTTCTAATGATGTATGATGCTCTTACAAAAAGTAATGACTAAGTTGGAGTAGTTGCATTCTATGATTCAAAGCAGGGCTCTCCAAATTGGCAACTTGAAGACTTGTGGACTTTTAACTCCCAGAATTCTTCAACCAGCCATGGGAATTGAAGTCCACAAATCTCCAAGTTGCCCTGTTTGGAAACCCCCTGATGTAAAGAAAGTAATACCTTAGTTACTAATTGTATGTGGATTCCCTATTGTTTCTCATTTCCTTCTGAGCAATTAAGCTAATGGAAGAAAAACTCTTCAGCTACTCTACTGATTTCGGGGTGGTTGTTGCTTAGCATGAACTTCAAATGTTCCTTCTAAATGAAGTTCTATGATTTCCTGGAGAACACCCATTTAAAAGTTAACAATGGTAAAGACTCCTTTGAGACAAGACCCTATTCAGCTCAAACAATACTTATTAAGTGCCCTGATGTCACTTAACTTCCAATTTCAGACAAGATTAGGCAAATCCAAATGCTACTTTGGGTTAGCTTGAATTTTCACTTGCACCCCACATTTTCTCTGAGTGTTGATAGCAAATCAGGGCCATAAGTGTGTCCTCTTTGCCTTTTAAGCTTTAATTTCCTTGAAGGGCAAGTAGGGTAGACTCTTGTGAGAAAAAGGCGATGTTTTGATGGGTTTTTTCGCCGATTTGAGAGCTTGGGACGGCATTGCGATGGGGGGGTGGAGCAGACCGGGCAGGATCTGCTCCACTCCCCCTACCCATCGCAATGCCCTCCCAAATTAAATGGAATGTGAGTATGTATTTAATTATTTGATTTATATTCCATCTTTTATGCAGAAATTGTGCATGCTGCTACCTTCCACTTATTGTGTTAAAATTATTTTCTGATGCTTCTGATCTTTTTGTGCATATTTGAAATTCTAATGAATAAAATAGAAAATCCTGCAGTTTTCATTTTAGAAATGTTAAGTAGTAACATTATTATGCATTCTATAACAGCTTTATGAAAAGTAGTAATACTTCCCATCTTCTTTAGCATCTGTGATAGCGTTTATGATTTTTCACACTATCATTCCATTCATCTCAAGATTCAGGACACTTTCTTTTCACCAAGCCTCATGCATGCTTTAGAATAGTAGGAAAATATAAATTAATTTCTTTTCTTTCATTTGGAAGGAACCTTCTTAGTAAATTTTTCAAGATTGTTTGAGTTCCTTGTTTAAAAATTTTTTAAAAAAGATTATTTTAACTTCTGAGAATGACAGTAAAAAAATATTGGCTTTTCTTCACTAAAGATGGTGGTAAAAAGAAAAATTTAACTGCACCTCTTCCAGTTATTAAACAAAACTTAAGATTCATAATGACTGAAATCCAATATTATTAATTTTTAATCATTAATTCTGCCTTCTAGCAGGCAGAATTCAATCATTTTCCTCTTGGCTCCATTCTGCAGTCTAACAACCCTCCAGAAAACAAGAGAAAAAAATAAAAATAATGGCTGAGTAAGGATTATAAAATTATAGTTTCATCCAAACCATTTCTACCAATTACTGATTCTATTGCCAAGGTTCCCGGAATTCTGTATTAGTAAAAACAAAAAACAAAAACAAAAAAACCCCTCTGCACATACAGATTTAGGCAGCACGTCCTAAGGGTGTATATTATCATTTGTCTAAGATCAATACACCTAAAAGCAAATCTTCTGGCTTCAGTTTTAGAATGTAAAATATGTGTCATCAAAGCAAACATTTGGGTGTCAGTTACTAAGGTAATATATGCTTAACAAGACCAATTATAATGCTATGACTGCATTATGCAGTTAGAACTATTTTAATTATATTTTATCATAATTGAAAGCAAATTTCAGTGTAAGATAAGCCTTAAAATAAGCAGAGTCAAACTTACAACATCACGTTGTCAACACATGATGTATTGCAACACTTTTCCCCTTGGCTAAACTGGGGGTGGGCATGGCCAGCATGTGATGCCTCTGGTCCACAGTGCATGACACCCATGCTCAAAAATCTTTAAATATGGTGACAACTTAATGATATGCAGTATAGATACATAGTCTAAAATTGGAGTAGCCTGAATTTATTTGAATTATAGTACTTTGCATTGTTATAGGGAGATAAGGGAACATTAAAATTGATGACCATTAGAATAAAATGTTGTTTCAATATAACAATAGCATTTACATGGTATTTTTTCCTAGTTATGAACTTACACTTACAAAATCTAGATTTTTACTTCGGTATCTGCATTATGACAGGAAACTAAAATAAATTCGTATTGAGGGGGAAATATGGAAACTTTTCAAGATTTGCTAAAAAGGTATGAAAAATAATAATTATATCTTCTAGTTTTTATACAACAAATACTCCAAGATATGTTTTCAAGCAACCATATTTCAAGACATAAAAATAAATAAACCTGAACAGGTTCAGTCAAAAAATATGGAGGGACTATTAAAAGGATTTAAATTGTCAAATGATTTAGATGATTAAATTATAATGATCTGATTTATGAGCAAGAATTAACAATGTTCTGATGTTATTAGCAATGTTTTGAATAAATCAAAGCATGAAGTTTAATATCATACTGCAAGCCTCTTATAATTAGAACTAAATAGTGAATTTACAGTTACTCTTGTGGGGATATACGGGGAAATAGGGGAAAATATAAATCTCACAGCATAAGAAATTTTGGTATCATATGAAAAACTATATACCGCATCTAACGGATAATCTCACTTTGAAACAAACTAGCTTGAAAATAATTTTTAAACTCCATAAGATCTACCCCTTGTAGATAAATTTTGGATGTAAACAACATCTCATGTTCTTGTCATCTCTTAGTTGCACTACAGGCATCATGGAATTTAATTGTCCACCTACTGATTGTACTGGAATGTCGCAAAATAAGCTCTACTGTAAATTGTAGGAATGGCACTTGCTGCCAATAGACTTCTTGCAAGATACCAGTTTTTACCTTTAAAGAGTATTATATGTTGAGTCTTCGCTACATTCGAGACAATCCATTCCAGACAGAATCTACCTATCCTTTATATGTTAAACAGCATGGAACTATGCTGATCCCCATTCCCTGACAGATAGGCCTGAAGGCTTAGGAGATGCCTCTATTGTAGCAAGCTTCTCAGTCTGGAACAACTTATGTCTCAAGTCAGAGTGGCTCTCACCCTATTAATGTTCAGGCAGGCTCTGTGCTCTTCCTATAGAATATTTTATGAAACGACCCCAATTAGGTAGACAGCAGTAGGTTTCTGAAATATTTTTCTCTGTTTAACTAATTATTACTGCATTTTTACCATCATGTATTGCCTTGAATTCAAATCATAGCAGCATACAAAAGTTGTATAAATAAATACTCACTTAGAAGTGGATTGAAAGAGTTGCCAACAGTTCTGTTTGCTCTTGATGCTTTGCATACCCAGTAAAAGTTCTTATTTCAACACAGTTGTATTTGTATAATCATTGCAATGGCCAGATCATCAATTGTTGGAAAGAAATGTGATCCTTCATTTCAAAACTATGGAATTTAAATGCCTCTGGGTATACCAGCCTGAACAGAATCATTTTAGCATAGCAGAGACCTGTTCCAGATGACCAGGCTCTTTGCTTTGATCTAGTATTAATTTACACTGTGTTGACTAGCTGCAATCTGTTATTATCTACACATTTTGTAGGTTTACAGCTCAGAGAATTACCAGCTATCCTCTGTTGTTCTTTTTGACTTACAAGTAAGCAGAGGGGAATGACAGTCAATCAGTGTTTCCCTTGCTGTGCCCTCAAGCTGGTCAAATTTCATTAGTATCTTGCATATCTACTTAACCTCCACCATGAATTTTTAAAATTTCTTCTTTTCCCTTCCCAACTCACAGGTCCTACATTTTAAATATATTTTAAATAGTCAAAGTTTGTCCAGTGTTTTTCAAACAATTTTGCTCACCATTTGTTGTTAAGAAGAGGGAAATTCTTAAAATAATTAATACATACACATAAACTCAGTCATCTTAGCAGCAAAGCTTCCTTACCTTCCATATCCCTACATCTTGAAACAGTGGCATGCCAGCAATTCTGCAATAATTCCAAGCCAGCATAATTGGGTTAATTCTTGCTGTTTGATGACAGGAGTACAGATAACCCCTTCAAGCCAGCAATATGTTGCCATTTGTGAAGCAACATTCTCTGGACTTTAATTGGATTTTTGCAATCACAGATGCAATAGCACTGGCACACAAAGTTACCCTACAGCTGTTTGTCTGGTTATGACACATTGTGTTCATCAGAGTATTTGTACAGTCCATTACTGAGGCTGCACCTTTTCTAGAAGTCCTTATAAGGAACAAATTACTGGAAAAAAAAGATAGGAGGTTACTTGAATAAAGCTACTTATCTTGGATTGCCTGATGTCAGACCATGTGCTGAAGATATACAAACTTTTCTCACTCAAGATCTACTCTGCCCTGAACATTTGCACAGAAAAGGGATTTCTTTTTAGAAGGTACAGTCTTCTTCCTGTCTGATAAGTTATGCTTGGCAAAATATCTATATATCTATTAGGAAAAAAAATAGGAAGACCCTCTTTGTACTTCAATAGTCTAGTACAGGGGTGTCAAACTCACGTCATCACAGCATCATCATGTGACATATCACAATTTCTCCCTTCGCTAAACCAGGCATGGGTGTGGCCAGTGCATGACACATCCAGCACATGGGTTGCGAGTTTGATAGCCCTGGTTCAGGGGTGGGTGGCTGGTGAGAGAGGGGGTTCAGGAGAACCTCTTGCTAAGAGTCTACTCAGTTCAGAGAACCCCAAATACCACTGCTGGGTGGCTCATCCCACCCCATCTCACCCCTTCCAGGAGTCTCCACACAGCCCATTTTGGATGCCAGGTAAGTGCAGGTAAGTGCAGAGACTGAATGAAGGCTCAGGGAGGACAAAAAAATGGGCCTCCCGGAAGTACCAGAAGTCCGGAAACAGGCCTCTTTCTGGCCTCCAGAGACCCTCCAGAGCCCAGAGCACCCAAAAATATCCCCCCCAATTGTGGTGCAGGAAGCCAACTAGGTCATGGCCACCATGGCCACACCCACCCAGGCAGAGAACTCCTTGGTAAAATTTTTGAAGCCCACCCTTGCCCTGGTCTAGTAGGATCATTTAAGTTTTTTAAAATTATTTTTTAAAGCAATTCCAAAATGGCATCAGTAATAAATACATATTTTTGTAAGCCACCCAATGTCACTGAAATTAAGTGAGTAGCTATATAAATGTTTGAAATAATTAAATAAAATAAACCTAGGTTGTCAAAGATAATACCTTTTGATAATGAACCTAATTGAACATTTCATATTTTTAAAATGAGTTTTTGTTTTAAATAAAATACAGGTGTCTGAGAAAATTCTGCTTACTTTGATCTAAGGAAAGCAAAATATACTGTTTTTATATTTGCTATTATTTGTATACATTAATATTGTATACATTAATATTGTATAGTTATGAATAATTATTTTTCCAAATACATATTCTATATTATTATGCAAAAAATATTTGATCTACTAGTAAGGTAACAGCTAAAATAAATACATTCAGAGTGTATGTTAGTGTAAGGCTCAGTTCACCCTGAGCCAGGTTTCTTGAGCCCTGAAGAATGATAATTGCAACCTTAGATAGGCTCTTTTCCACTTTTTTCATAGCCAACTTTATCAAACAAAGTATTCATTAAAGATGCTTATCTCATAGTTAAAAGATAATAGTGTTCAAATACTGTTGAAGCTGGAAACTGAACTTTAAAAAGTAATTTTAGAGAGCTTTTTGGCTCTTTTTTAAAAATTGAAAAAGAAAGCATATCCCTCCAGTGTCTGAGATTACTAACATTTTAAAGTTTTGGCTAGACATTATTTCATGATGATATTACAGCATGGTGCCCAGTAAATCCAAAAAGAAAAACAGAGATTAGGTAACAGAAAACCTAACCCAAACCTAAAATGAAGACAAATTTATTGATGCAATAAATATTTTGCAGCTCAGACTGACAATTATTGCCACAAGGGCCAGTGGACACCCACAAAGTACATATTGCGTTTTGGTGTCAGACATTTCATGCATATTTCCTTTTTCATTAGCAGATGGTGGCTAAACCATAGTAGCAACATTTCTTAGTAGGTAAACAGTAATACAAACAATGAAACAGTGAAAGAACAGTTCTAAGGTAACTTTTCTGTTTGATTACATCCATCTTCTAACCCATATGCGCTTTATATCTAACCATGGCCCAGATGTAAATGAACTGGTAACCACAACATAGGAGACACTGCCACCAGACTACATCCAACATCTATCTAGCTCTGGACATTTATGAAAGCTATTAGATCTTCAATAGCTGACCTGCATGAGACAATGTCACTTATTCTGTAGTAATCTGATGTTACTTCCCAACCAGGATATTTTCCAAATGGGAACACTTCAACATACATTTTCTAGTTAAAGGAACAAAATAAAAACACACAAGTGTCCACTGCTTTTTCATGTCTTATATATATAATCCCTTATATTCCTTTTGATAGTGGGCGTGGCCTACCTGTGACACATCCAGTCTGTGGGCCGGGAGTTTGACTACCCTGGTTTACACTATTTGCCATTTAATGCCCTGTACACTGCCCTGAGTCCCTATGGGAGATGGGCGGTATATAAATTTAATATAAATAAATAAATAAGCAAACAAACAAACAAACACCAATTTGTGCCACATCTACTTGAACTCTAGTGCAAACTGCCATCATGCACAAGCATAACTGCATACCTTGCATTGTGCTAAGGCAGGGATGGAATCAGACTAATACATTTGGAAGAGAGACTGCAAGTAATTTAGTCCAACCCTACAAAAGCCCTACCTATAACACCTCTAACAGGTTACAATCATGATATTGCTCAATTATTTCTATCAGATTACCATATCACAGTCCTAAATAACAGGGCACATTGTCAAAGTTGTGAACAATTCCCTTCCCAAATCACATGAGGTTTATCCTTTTATAACTTAATCATAATGGTTAAATTAACTTTAGAATCTCATTTGTAGTCTATGTTTCTGTCTCAAAAAATCAGTAATCCTGAAAATCTGCAGCATGCATAGCCATAATTAGCCATGTCCAATATAATATCAACATCACAACATACCAAAATCCTAAACAGGTGCAATGATTGTCTCCAGAGTGGTTGCATAAAAGCATTGCAACACTGAATTGCTGTGCTGTCTTACACAGTTTATACAGAACGATACTCTGAGAGGTAGACTTTCTGAAACATGTGGTTAACAAGGATGCCTCAAGATATTTTGATACCTGCAGAGAAGTACAAGGTTATGTTTCCATGTGGTATTGCATCTGAATCTTTCTTTGACAGAAATATATCAACTACAACAGTGATGTACTGTACAGCTGTAATGTTGTGTCAACTAAGGAAACTGTACACTAACATAAGGAGCACCCATAGGTTTCGTGGTTCTCAATTTGCCCTCTAGCACTTAGCAGCCAGTCTCAGATTTGTTGCCTGAAATAAGCACCTCTATTTGCTTAAATAGTAAGGTTAGCACTAATGATTAGCTGCTGTTGACCCAAAGCTATACAACTCTGACATTTTGGCTGACATTTCCTGCTTCCTCTTGTTTCTCCAAAGAAAACAAAGATAATATCTATAAAATTTCTTTCCTGTTTATTGCCCAATGTCTTCTCCATACCCTAGATAGCTTTCCCAACCATCTAACTTTGTTGTATTCCCAACAGTTTTTCAATTGACAGTCATCCTTAGAACAACTAGCTTACACCTTTTATAGAGCAATTCCTTGGTTCAAATAAATCTGTCTGGATCATACTTATGTCTATCCCACAAATTATATATGGCTGATTACTAATTACATGAAGGAATAATGAGCTAAAAATTATACCATGTTTTTCTTTTACTCAAAAAAAGATGCAATTAATCCTGAACAGAACTATGTTTGAGATAAGATTGCCTATTCTAAATGTTATGTTAAATGATGCTGAAAAAGACAGTTCTGAAAATAATACTGTAGTCAATTTTAAATCAATTATCTCAAATTCTAAGAGATTAAAATTCAGATGCTAGCCTGCAGATGGAAAAGTATCATAGATGATACTATTTTAAAGATAAAGCTTTCTAACTAATACTCAAGCAAATAATTAATGTAGATTATTATAATCTGCTTTGACTATTAAACGGGACAAGGAAAATTTCTGTAATATAATATGGGTACATGAAGAATGATGAAATTTCACAAAAATTTCCCTGATGTTTAGTCACACTTATATTGAACTGAAATTACAACATAATTATTTTACTGGAAATAAAAAACAGTTTAATCTGGTGACATGAAATACCAAACCTTTGTATTTCATGTCACCAGAATCATCATGTGTATTTTCACGTATATTAACTTTCAATTAATTTTCCATTCTAGCATGAAAATGATACTATGGCATGTACTCCCTATAAGGCTACAATGACTTGTATTATAATATATAAACTAAGATGTTTAACATCTTAGTTTATATATTATAAACTAAGGATGTACGTGATGAATGTCAAACTAAGAAATGAATGCAAAAAAAAGGGTTGGTGATTGTGTTCTGTCTGTGTCTCTGTCATTAAAATAAATCTAGTCATATGGAACTTGAACTCATTATTTCAAAATTATACTTTATACAGAATAGAAGTGAAAGGAAAAAGTGAAAGTCATGCCTTTCAAAGTGATGATAAGGTGAATAGGCACCTTTTACATTTACATGAACATGAGTGCTTTAGAGAGCATTTCTAGGATTAAGATATGCCACTGTTGATTACATCAAGATAAAAAAAAATCACAATAAAAGCCTATTATAGCTGCACGACTTATTTTGTACAGTGGCTTAATGCATTTTTTTTTAAAGTACGAAGCTGAATAATACAAAGAGAAAATCCAAGATAGTCAAAGTGTTTCTTAATGTGGGACACTATTACCTTGCTAAGGATTAAAGTCACAAAAATATAGTTTTATGACAACTCATGGATAGCTAGACAGTGTTCAGCTTCAGGGTTTGTGATTATGGTTTGGATAGTATATTTCCTGATGTTTCATCAGAAACTGGCTCGCATTTTCAAACTGCCTCTAAAAATGTCAGCCACAGTTACTGGCGAAATTCTGGAAAATCTGTTTTCTAGACAGAGTCATTATACCCTGAAGCTTAACACTGGCTCATCAGATACCAGCTTTGAAAGCCTGTATCAGTAATTCATGGACAGCATATGACACCAAGCAAAAAAATGGCCTTTTATTAAATTTGTCCTTTCAGTAAAACAATTATGTATTTGAAAATAATACATAATCCTTCCTGCTTCTTAAGTAGTAATTTTGCGTGATCAAAGTTGAAAGACATGTTTAAAATTTGGGCTGGATGAGTTTGCCTTTATATATCATCATATACATTAGTTTTGTTGCTATTTTTCTGGATTTTATAATTTTAAAAAATAGTTTAATTATCTTTTCGGTTGAAGAAGTGTTTATTGCTCCACACAGTTAGCTTTAATGAATGGCCTTGGACTATGACAAAGAAGCAAAACTTTTCTTTTATATTTACTTAACACAAACCTCAAAAAAATTCATTGGTAAAAACAAATTATAGATCGGTTCATATTTCAGAATTATTATTCTGTGGGGGGTTTTGTGTATGCACGGATGTATTAAAGTTATGCATTTTTAAGCAGGATTTAATTACAATACAGTTAGTACTGTACATTTTGCCATCTGAAATATTTTCATCCTCACTACCATTACCCATAATCCTGATTTTTCAAAAAATCTTATTGAACTATTAAAAACATCACTTATTTCTCATCATGATGTTGCCAAAAGCAAGGTTGATACTTTATCTCTGTGAAGGAATGTCTCTTCACAGAAGGCATTACCTTTCAAAGTCACACAATTCATATTCGAAAACAAACAAATTAAAAAATAGCAACTCTAAAACTAGCAACCCTAAAAATAAACCAACTTTTTCAAGACCAATTGTTCTAATTTATACTGCAAAGTAAATGTTGTCATATAAGGCACTGAACAACCCAACACTTTCTATTTTGTAAGTACAAATATATATTAAAACTATTCAATACAAATGAAGAAAGTTAGAACAAAAGCATCAAATATTTTGTCTTTATTGCATCCGTGGGCTGCTACCCCATGACCTTGTTCCAAGTGATCCATGCCTTTTGGGCATGGAAGACTTGTAGATTCATATACAAGACTGCACAAAGTAATTTTAAGAGCATCATTAAACACAGTTTCTGAAGTTCATTCCAAATTTTATGCCTCCTTGGTCCAGATCCTATTGAGATGCCTGGGAAGTTCCTGTCCTATTATTTGGGGGGAGGGTTTGAACTTTTTGGTCCTGGGGGACATTGTGAGCTCAGCCACTTGCTATTTAGACATATGCACCTTCTAGTTGCCTAGGGCTTGGGCTAAAGCTGCATAAGGAGTGACCTAAGTTCTAGCAATGTTAATTCCTTGATAAAGGAAGTTATCTCATTACATGTTTGAAAGGGTTCACCCATTCCTCAAGAAGCCATCAATGGATCCTACCATACTTGACTATTTTTGTCCAGGGTCCAATTTCACTTTTTAAGGGAGTATCATGAAGAATGTGGACACTCTGCAGTTTCGGGAGACCCTGGATGAAGCACATTATCTATACCAGAGTTCCCTAAACTTTCCCAACCTTGCAGACCAGCCAGGGGGAAGAGGGGATAGTTCCATCCAAGGAGCGGGCAAGCACGTCTGCAACTCCATTTGTGCAAGCGGTGGGCAGGCACACCTGCCACTTGTGCAAATGGATTGTGCATGCTTCCCGCTGCTCATGCAAGTGGTCATGCATGCACATTTGTCTGACACTTCTGGAGTCCAGTTCCAAAGCGTCAAGACTCAGTATGGACTGCAGCCGAGGAACTGGGGACCCCTGATCTACACCCCTTTCTATCAAGATGCAGGACTGGACTTGGTACACACTTGGCCACACTTTTGGATGATCTCTGGCAGAAGTAGGATAGGGGAAGTGTATCCATCCTGGCTTGCCATGACATCTTGACAGCTTTCAATACCACCAGCCATATCTTGCTGGATCAGCTTCAGCTGGTGCAAAATGCAGCAACACTGGAAGTTATATACATTCTAGAATGACACACACTCCACCTCTCCTCCTGAGCTGCATTGGTTATCCATTTTTTTCATGCAAAATTTGAAGTGCTGTTTTTGGTTTTTAATGCCTTACATCACAGTGTCAAACTCAAGGCCCACAGGCCAGATACGGCCCATGGGGTGCTTCGATCTGGTCCACGGACCCATCCTGGAAATAACAAAGGACCAGCCCACAGTGCCTCTGCCAGCAGAAAAGGCAGCTCAGGAGGGCCCTGCACAGCGTCCCCAAGCTCTGGTTTTGCTGGCAGAGGGCTCCAGAAAGCCATTGTGGCCAAAAACAGAGCCTCAATGAGCCCTGGCCATACACCCCTCACCCTCCAGGTCAAACACAACCCTGATGCAGCCCTCAGTGAAATTGAGTTTGACACCCCTTACATATGAATTTTCTGAGGGACTATCTTTCCCCAATTACATCTACCCATCCAATCAGGTCCAACAGGAGAAGCATGCTGCAGGTGTCATCTGCTAAGGCAGGGTCTTCAAATTTGACAGCTTTAAGACTTGTGGATTTCGACTCCCAGAATTATTCTTCCAGTCATGTTAGCTCAGGAATTCTGGGAGTTGAAGTCTACGAGTCTTAAATTTGCCAAGTTTGAAGACCCTTGTGCTAAGGTGTTTCATCTGATGGTGATACAAGCCTTTTGCAATCTTGTGCTTACTGATGTTACTTAACTGATTTAACTAGTTTTTATATTGTTTTAATTGTTGATTTATTGTATGTCACCCTGAGTCACCTTGTGTAAGATGCACAACCATATAGATTTGATAACTAATTAATTAATACAATTAGGTATATCCAGATTGCTCTTTAAAGCATCATGAGAGCTAGTGATTTAATTAGATGCATTAGAATATGGTATTCAAAAATTTTAAAAGAGTTGGATTTACTGTGTTAATTTATAAATTAAATTAATATATTGTCAATATTATTTAAACTGGAAATACATTCACTATTTTGCTTTGTCTTTCCATTTTTCATTGACTTCAGATGTTAAGACTTGCAGGCATTAATTAATAGGAAGCAGACAATATATTAATTAAATATGACAGATTATTTAAACCTGTTTTTTTAAAAATAATGCAAAAGATTATGGGGGCTAGTCTGATATTTTGCTTTTCTGAAATGACTAATGATGTGAAATCCTGGCAACAAATCTGCAGCATCCCAGCTTTCAAGAACAGAAGGAATAAATGAAGTGAGAAGTAGACTGCAGTAAGTCTAATAGACAAACTGACTAATCTAAGACCCCTCAAGGTTATTACAAAGCAATTCATTCTTTGGATTTCTACAGGTACTAGACATGACTTATCAACCCAAGAGCAAGCTTACAAATACTATACATCTCAATCATACATTATTTTCACAGTGTAACTTTTTAAATAATGATAAATTGATAGAATGGCCTCAAACTTTTAACAAGCAGAAACAGACAATTTGCAAACTTCATTTGGAAACGTTCACTTCATATGTAAATAAAGAATTCTACTCTATATTTCTTTAACAGAGCTCCTAGCATAGCAATATCTGTTTCTGTTCATTCTGACTGTTAAAAGAATGTTGCCCTCAAGTGTTTTCCTTTATTTACATGTTTTTCACTTGGAACCAAAAACTTTAGAAGCAGTTCCTGATACCAAATATCTAGATCAATTTGTTGGGATTTTATATTTATAGCTTAACGTCACATTTTAATTTACTTAGATTAAAAAATGCTTGAAAATATGTAGAAGATAGATGTTTTACTGGGTTGGGATTTATGTCCTAATTACATAGCTTGACAGTTTATATATAGGTAGTACAACCACAACTGAGTCTGAAATTTCCATTGCCAGACAGAGAGATCACATGAGCACAGGATGTTGCAACTGACATAAATGCATGATCTCATGACCATGGGGATGCTACAGTGGTCATAAGTGCGAAAAGCTGTCATAAGTCACTTTTTCAATGCTGTTGTAACTTCGAATGGTCACTGAAGGGATGCTTGTAAGTCAACAATGTACAGTTCTTCATTCTTATTGGATTAAGGTTGTTGTTGTTATGCCTTTGACTGAACTCTTAGTAAGTGCCTGGAAAAGTCCAGGCAGTTTTCAGAAGTGCTTTGCCAGTTTTTTCTTCTGACCCAAAGTCACCAAGGTTCCTGGACCAGAACCCATATATTCAAAGTCTCTAGCCTGACACCCTAGTCCAGAGGTCGGCAAAGTGCGGCTTGAGAGCCGCATGCGGCTCTTTGGGGCCTCAGCTGTGGCTCCCTGACCACACTGGCTGGCCCCGCCCCTCGGCTTTCCCAGCCTCACCTTGAGAAGATTAAGGGCAACAGCGGAGGATGGAGAAGCAGCTGCCCCTTGTTGGTGCTGGGCGTTCCTACAGAAAGGGGGATGGGCCAGCAGCGCCAAGCCCAGCCGCTCGCTTTTGAG
>JANHFR010001794.1:98801-109465 GCA_032468015.1 Mimophis mahfalensis | reverse complement strand
TGTTTAGCTTCAAAGAGGCACTAAAGGAAAACTGTAGGCAATGTCTCTGTGGTTTAGAATTTATTTCACAAGAAGGTTGTTGATCAAAAGCCATTCAGTAAATCAGCAGTATAACTTACCAACCAGAGTAAGCATACATTCCAGAATAAAAAGCTAGAGGCAATCCTTTGACACTGGCTACATTTCCAAAAAATGCATCTTTAAAGTGCTCAGTTTCTCCTGGGGAGGGAAAAAAAATACACCAAGGTTGATTTCAATTTTATTAAGGTTAAAATATTACCAACATAAACAATCCAGAGATAACTCCATATACAATCATTTTTTCCAGTTCTACCCCAATCCTTTAGATAAATCTGAACTAGTTTCTTTGTTCCTGCACGCCAGGTATAATATCACGGACAACATCTTCCATTATGAATGCATTCAGAGAAAAATCTGCATTTTTAGGTTAATTTAAATTTCAGGAAAAAAAACTGAAATAGCTTACATTTTAAAATACATTTTTTATTTCCCTTTGCCATTTTTGTAACATTTTAGAGAACTTATTGTAATGTGTGGTCCCAGAATTGCAACCCAATTTTTGTATCAACACCTTGAGAGGTTCTTGAATGATGCAACAGTGCTGCTGAGAATAGGCCATTAACTTTTTTATTTTTGATAAAATTGCCAGTTAGGAAATTACTCTCAATTGTATCCCCTTAAGGTTTCCCAATTTTACTGTGGGGCCATCCTTGAAAATACCATTTTTTAAAATTCAAGAACACAGACAGAGCATGAACCCATCACTGCCTGTTTAGATGTGTAGATGTGTGTGCACATATAGACATAATGTACACATTATGCTATAATATTTTTGCACTTATTTCTTTGCTTTTATGTGGGGGGGGTTTAAATCTGGAGCAAGCAAATTTAAATATTTTATTCATAATTGGCTTTCCACTATTAATAGCAATAGCAATAGCATTTGATTTATATACTGTTTATCAGGGTTTTCAACCCTCTCTAAGTGGTTTACAAAGTCAGCACATTGCCCCCAACAATCTGGCACCTCATTTTATCCACCTTGGAAGGATGGAAGGCTGAGTCAACCTTGAGCCTGGTGGGATTTGAACTGACTAATTGCAGGTAGCTGGCAGCCAATACTACATATAGCACTCTACTCACTGCACCACCACGGCTCCTTAAACACCCGTCTATAAGAAAATATGGTTTGAATTCTTAGTTATCAAGTGATTTCAGATCCTGCTTCATTAATCGGCCATAGCTTGGACAGATTACAGTTATGTTGGAATCTAACAGAAACTGTGACTTAATCCAATATGTACTTTGTTCACACATACAGAAAGAGAAGTGAGAAATCAGGAACCAAAACCTTGAATACATCTTATCATATAGCTGAATCAGTTCATGATGGAAAAACATTTTCATAGTGAAGAAACAGTGATGGAATAATGGTAATAAAATATTATTTTTGTAGTAAATCCACACCATTAGACAGTTTACATTATAACTAGCATCCGCCACAAGCATAATATTACTGTTGCCAATAGCGGTCTTCAGGAATAGAACTCACCTACGTACTTAAAGAACTTTAAACATTCTACTTAAGAAACGTTTTAAGAGTGAACACCAATTAGTGGGAGTGGTGCTTTATACAAGAATGTTTCCAATAAAGAGAAAGGCTATAAAGTTGTATTACAAATACACTACGCTGTTCTATATAAAGCACATTGTATAGAAGCTTGAGTCTTCCTTCATTACAAGAATCTTTGAGACCCTATTTGCTTGTTTTTGATTTTGCTGCAAGAAACAATCTTTTGGTCCAACATTTAAAAATGATAGATGGAGACTCAGTATGATCTCATAGCCAGATGCTGCAATGTAAGTTTTATTTCCAGTTATTTACTTGACAGTATGGAACTTAAATTGAACAAGCAGAGACTAATTAAAAGATTTTTGCTGGCATAAGCACTCTTTGGTAGGGGCAAGAATGGGAAGGAGGGAGATGAAAGCACATAAAATAGCATTTACTTTTCAGTTCATACCTCTAATTAGCTGCATAACTCCAGGGACTATAATTATCAAAATTGCTACAAGCTTGCAAAAGGTTAGGAAAATCTGAAGGCGGGCACTCCAGCTGACACTCATACTATTCAGGACCATTACAACTGCTGGGAAAAAAAGAAAAATAAAAGTTAAAAGGAAGTATTTCTCATCCATCCAAAAGCACCATAAAAGTTCTGTTAGGCAGAACCACTCCCATCATGTATCCTGGGCATTAGCAGAACAACTCACGTTACCCTTACTAACCTTTAATGAGCAGCCTTCTTATAGCTTATTTTTAAAAAAAACTTTACAAAGTATCATCAACTAAAAATCTCCTGCATCTTCCAAAGTATCTATCATAGTGTTCTGTTAGCCTTCCAGTAAACATAATTGAGCTTGGTCGTTATTGTAGAATTAGTTTTGACAATAGATGAGTTGCTGTAACTCAAATTTTAAACCAGACTTAATTTTACTTATAAAGAAAAATATTTGTAGCTCAAATGAAGAGTCCTTGGTGCTCTCAGAGCTTGCTTATTTTCTCTCAGATACTGTATTTCATTACCCAAATTATGTAATAACTAGCACTGAAGATGCTACCTAGTTTGGGTAAATGAAGCATCTACAAGAAAACAAGCAAGCTCAGAGAACACCAAGGACACCCCTTAATTTTACTTTCCTATTCAGATTCAGTTCCTATTTGGTTTAATTACATTTTGTTATATAATTTTTTTAAATGTTCAGTTTTAATATATAGAATAGTTCTTCAGTTGTGAAGAACTACTTAACAAAATTATAAATTCATGCTACATCTCTGCACAGTCCTGAACAACTGTCTGCAGTTTTTTTATGAAGAAGTGGAAAATGGATAATGTAAAAGCTCTCCTAACTCTTTCAAGGAGAACCAGTTATTTGAATTATACTGTTATAATAGTACAGTAGCATGTCTGACCTCTCTATAAGCAATCACATGAAAGAGGACTATCAGTACTACAAAGTGTTATATCTATTTCATCAATGTCTCAAAAAAAGAAAAACAACAGGAATATTGAGTATACCAAGAATTCCTTATTAGGATTTCTCATAGACCAGTACTCAATATAAAACAAAGAAAGCCAGTAATAAAAATAAATAACAATAGACAACATCCTAGTCCTTGAACATATATTCAAATATTGTTTATTCAAATATGCACGCATTTTATGCAGTAACTTTTTGTTTGAGCATCAGTTGACTTTTTAACTCCCATATCATGTTATTAGTTCAAGGAGTGTTTAAAATACAGTGAAAAGAATACAATATATTTGACTTTATTTATGCAATGTAATTTCTTGCAATAGCTTTAAGATGTTACAATTTTATCAAATTTGCTGAAATCAATGAGGAAAAAGTGACTCAAAATAATACCTAAATCACCAAATGAAAAAAAAATGATTGCAGTTTGTCTTTTATTATCATTATGAAGATTTCAATATACACTAATAGAGGGTTAACAAGTAGTAAGTAGGGCTCGCATTTGCCACTTGATTATTTTGTCTCTGTGTCCCTTATTGGTGACAACAAAATGCTTTTCTGAGCTATGACCCTCTGTCTGTTCTTTTATTCTTCTGTCTCAATTCACTTGTTTTATTTTATTAAATTATCTAGTATCATTTGCGAGTCTTGAAGAACTGAATAAAATGCTCTGCATTGTTAGACCTGTCACTTCTGAACTGGACCCCTGCTCCTTATGTTTGATTAAGGTACCTCACAGGATGAAAGAAAATAGATCCAAGCAATAAATTGACTCAGGTTTGTGTCCAGAATATTTCTTTTGGAGAAAGCTATGTTCCAGCTCAGGAAGCTTTTGCTTAATCGAACTGCCTTGATAATTATTTTGGAAAGGTTGTACAGAAAGTGGTAATTTTATAAGAACACTAGAAGAAACAGATTGTATCTTTGGAAGACAGGATTCAACCTGGGCTATACAGATAGTCCTCATGATCACAATTATAATTATAGGAGTATAAGAGAATTATAGGAGTATAGGGTGATTGTATTGTGTATATAAAGTTGCTTAGCTTGGGATGAGTAAGATTAAACCTAGGGGAGGCATTATACTCCTCAATCCCTTGTCAGATGTCCTTGTATATTTATGTTTAGGTCTTTTTTATGTTTTTTTTTATGAATGTAAGAACTGATGTCTGTAAATAATAATTTGTGTTGTTAATGAAAATTTTGTAATAAGGAATATTTATTAAAAAAAACCCTGCCTCTAAAAAATGTCAGGAGCATTATTTTTTTCCAGTTCTTACTCCTGAAAGATTGATTCCAATCAGTAGTGGAAAGAAAGGAGATCTCTACTGTATCTGGAACCTCTAATCTGTGGAGTCCCTCCGTGGTCTACTCTTATTTCACATTGTCACGAAGCTGCTGAAGGAGGCCATTGCTGGCAGGAGTTATTCTTTACCATTATTAGGCCGATGATACCCAATTATGCATCTTGTCTTTTGGCCAAATAGGTAATGATGAAGAATAAATTTTCAAATAAATCCTTCCAAGGAAGAATGGCTTTAGCTTTGTGGTTGGAATGATTCCAGGGAATTTCTATCTTTCACTCTGAACAGGGTTCTACTTCCCTGCTCTAGAGTGGTTAATTATTTGGAAATTTCCATGACTCATAAGGTACGGCCTGAAGAAGAGAGGGCGTCAGAGGGCGTTAAGCAGTTGCAGAAAATGTGTGCACTTTAAATGCATTTATATTAATTTTAATATGCAATCTGGAATATGCAGTATTCCTGTAAAAAAGGTGTAATGCACATCTAATAAATAAACTGAGTTTGGAAATATCATTTTTAGCAGCCTACACATTTTTGCTTGTACAAAATACAAATGGACAAATATTAGCATTCATAGTTTTCTGCAGTTTTTATCCTTCAGTTTCTATAATCAAGGTCCAGTAGGAACCAGAAAAGGCATGGAACTTTTCTTAATCCTACTAGTATTCACTGGCCAGCATATAAAGAGAATTAAGTACTAAATTAAAAAAATAAAACACATTTATTGTTTTCTTGCTGCATCAGATTCCTAATTCTCTTAGTATATATGGATCCTATATAAATTATATCCCAAATAAACTGATCTGCTGTCCATGGAGATTATTTAATGACAATCAAACCACTATTTCTTCTTGTCTCAATCAGAGCAAGTCTCCAAATAACTCGCATTGCAATCTTCTTAGAACAAAGAAGTGGAATTTGTAATGGAATAGAGACCAGTAGCCTTTATGTCCATATTGCAAGCGAACTGAGATGAAAGCTTTACTAAGACAGCACAAGACAGGACAGGACAAGACAAGACAACCTTTACTGTCATCAACAGTGAAATTCTGTTGCCTGTTCTCCAAAGAATGTACATACATAGCAGAAAGAGGAAAGTTGAGAGTTCTTAAGGTTGATGCTTATATGGAACAAACTGTGACTGAATGTTCTGCTTCAGATACTACGAAGCCTCCCAGGAGGTAACAAGGAAAACAGGTCATGAAGAGGATGTGTAGTATCCCAGACAACCCAGAGGACCTTGCTCAAGCAAGTGAACTACCAATAATATTTTCTGCCATCTTCACCCCTCTCTGCACCACCTAGTTGTATCTATCCTATGGCCACTATATCTGGTCTGTAAAACAAACCTACACATGACCACAAATAATTACTATCTTTTATATTCTTCTGCTATTATCCAGTAGTTATCCATATTTTGGAATTTATTTCAAATTTAAACCAGAGAGATACGGTATTTGGGTCAGATATATCATTCCCTAGAAAATTTGATTTTTAATATAGAGATGCATTAAATTGAGGTATAAACATGTGATCTATAATAAATGTTCTAGCATAATAGAATGCCAAATTTTCTATTGAGAAAATCTCTATTCTCAAATCATAGATATATTTGTTAGGTAAGCATTAGAATTAAGCACCGAAAAACAATTGTTGAAAAATGTTTTACACTCCTTCATAATTTATAGGAAAATATGAATGAAATGTGATAAAGGACACATTACTAAATTCGGAATAGATACACCATGTCTATAATATATATAGACTATATCCTGCTTTTGTAGAACTCAAAGCCATCTTCTCAACTGCCATTTTTGGGGTTAGAAGCCAAGATTAAATTAAATTTAGTAGTTGCAAAACAGAGTAGAATGGCCTTAAGGAAAAAGTGGATGAGTTAATGAGACCTAATGAATGCTTCATTTGTGTTTTCTTTTCAGGGTTACATTTAGGTAAAACAGGGCTTACACACTAGCCAGAAATGTTTTTTGTTTTCCCAGTTTGACTTTGTCTATAATATACTTCCTCAGTCTTATCTCTGCCCTATTCAGCTTTTTATAACTATTATCTCATTTATATTTCTGTACTTCTCTTGATAATAGTATGGTCAGTATTCAAATGAATTGCTAAAAAGACCCAAATGAAATAACAATTTAACTGCATTCTAATTTGATCCCACAGTATCTAATATTATTCCCTTGATAACAATTTCTAGCAATTTCTGTTTTTGCTTATATTATAATTTCAGAAGAACTTTACCCTCCTGCTATATATTCTTTTGTTTATTCTGTAATGATTGCCATCATCTTTGCTACCTCCATTCCAGTTTATCTGAAATATTTTTCTATTAAATAAATTAGCATGAAATCTGTCTAAATAATGTATATTTTTATAGAATCAAATATAATAGAATTCTTTTCAATCACCATACCATCAGACCAGTTAAAAGAATGTTTTCATTGTTCTGATATCTTTATATAATTTAATTCTGTTAACTTTAGATTTTAATAGAATGAAATGAAATAAAATGTAGCCACTATTTTTGGCACAAGTTTTTGTTTAATAGAAGAAATTTTTCAATTTCTTGTATATATATTTTTCAAATGAATATTCACTCTGTTGGGGAAGCTATAATTCAAGGATGATAAAATGCAAGCTAAACTAAATTCCATGGCTAATTAGAATTATCTTGCATGATGTCATAATGTCGATCCATTAATTTTGTAATACCTAGCCACCAATATTTTTGTATTTTAATACCAAAAAATCCATGCCCAACATCTATGGTCTCATCATTGGCACAGGACCTGGACACATTAATATTTCTGTTTTCTGTAATTTCAGTTATGGAATACAGTTCCATGGTTACATGATGTTTACATGTACTTACTATTTTCTTGTGGAACATTCAAGACAGGGTAAAATATTCAATCATTAACATTTAGTAGTCTGCCACTATGATGTACCTTATCTGTCTTCCAAAGTGGAAATACAACCCCTGAAGAAATACATTAAATAGCCTGGAGTAAAGCAAGAAAATTCTGTCTCTCAAATGCCCAAAATATGAGCCTCTGAAAACAGAGATACCATAGTATTCAAAATGGCAGAGATTATCTATAACCAAGTCCTAAAACATTGCAAGATTAAAAATTAAATTCCAGTGCTTAACACCTAAAACCTAACTTACATATTTTTCAACTTTGCAACTTTCAACATCTTCAAATGTTGAGACTTCAATTACAGGTCCCAGCTTTTTCCTGATAACTTCAATTTGTTATGTTTTGCATTCTTTAATTTGTAATATGTTATCTGATTAGCTATTTTACTGAAATATCTAATCCAATGGGTACTGGTGTTTTACTTCTGAAAAACTGCACTTCAAAAGGAAAATGACTTTCCCATTTCTACTTAACTCAGAGTCTAGTTGGGTGTACTTTTATAACATTCTTCTTTTCTCTTTGAACATACACCCACATAGAGTTTTTCATATATTGCTGAATTTTAAAAATGTTGTTACAAATAATTTTCAATGATTTATTCTGATATTATTAATCTTATTTTTATAATTTTATTGAAAACTATATGTAGATATCAAACTAATACAAACTATGATGAGACAAGGTAAAAGGAAAAGGTAAAGGTAAAAAGAAGGAAAACTTTCTATTTTGTCCTAGCAAGCATAAACAATTTTAACAATGCATTCCCATATCTTTAAATACAACAAACAATCTCTTCATCCCATATCTAATTTCATTCTTTACAAGCAATTTTTTAAAATTTCATTTTCCATCCTAATCAGCAAAAGTCCCTTAAGGGTGTTACTAGAAATAACAACATATCTACTGTAAATTTGATCTAATAAACCCACTTGAATACCTTCCTTTTTATAGTTATGTCTCATTTTCTAGTTTTAAGACAATACTCCTCCAATACATCAACATTCAATATAATCTATAAAAATTGAATAGAAGTTACCACACATCATTCTATTTTATTAGAGTTCACAGTTTAATTTGCTTATAATAAAATACAGACATAGTAACCCCTACGATATGAAACATTAAGTTGCCTAGCACTAAATAAAGTTTTGCTTCAGCTATTTGATTTTAAGGTGATCTGCCCTGAATTCTATTGAATGAATTTGGATACCACAAATCAAACCAATTTTTCAACCTTATTCAAATTGTCAAGTTGGATAGATTCTCTGACATGTGCTTAATTTCCATATCCCAGCATTAAATAAAGAATTGGCCTGTTACTTATCATCTGCCTAATCCCTTTTCTATCAAAATTTAGTACTTACTGATTCCTACAGCTGTAATGAGTTTAACAGCGAGGTCAGGGATTTCACATTGTATAAAAAATGGTTCCAATATGTAGTGTCCAAATGCAAGAGAGATTACTGCTGTGGCAGCAGGGCTGGAAAAAAAAAGGAAGAAATTTTTCTGATGAATGCCAAAACCACTAATCTTATGCATATATTAAATATAAATATGCATCAAACAATATGAATATCAAATTTCCAGAATGCATGTATATCCACAATGGATCCTAAATAATAACTTGATAGCTCAACCATTACCACAAGTAAAATTGCAGCTTTAAAAACAGAAAAATTAAACCTTGTACAGCATTCCTTTAAAAAAAAATTAAATGAAATATCAAAATAAGAAGTCAAGTTAGATTAAAAATTAACTCACACTGATCTGATCTTTCACTAAGAATTATTACTACTGTTAGTAGTTAATAGATAAAGTTGATGTTTTTGATTTTACAATCTCTGAATCTTACTGATTAGCAGTTATTCTGTTTAGATCTTCAGAAAATTAAGCCGAGACCTTATATTAAATTTTAGCCTTACTGTATATGTACAGTACTAATTGCTTTATAACAGAAGTTAGAAATATATTTTATGTATATTGTTCTTTTGGCAGAGGAGAAAATTATCCTGTAATAGATATTGGTTTGAAGAAGCATTTTTCTTTAATCACACTAACTGTAATGGTTTAAAAATGATCTTCCGTTATTTGTTTTAAGTCCCAGATTTGGATCAGTGCTAGTTCATTCAGAAATTTCCAGGAGAATCAAGAAATCAAAACATTCATGGTGACTTAGCATTTTTAAATGACTCTGGTCATGCTGAAAACCAAATTCTTTATTGCTTGCTGAATAACACTGGGTATATGTAGCAATAAGATAAATAGAAAAGCGGTATCTAGAGTGAGGCCTGAAAGAGGAAGTAAGAAAGCCTTTAGTTTCACAGAAATGAAATCCTTTCAGAACATGACCCTGTCATACATACACTAAATAAATGAATCAGGGGATATGCATAAATTGATTAGCAATTTAACTCCATTTGTATGCTGCATTTTGAAAAAAAAACAGAATATGGTAAACAATGAATATGTTATTATTGAAAAGTCTTTATAGGTGATTTTTTCAATAAGTTCAGGAAGGATCCAGACAAACTTCTTTAGATAACTTGTCAAGTCATCTTCCACTTGTGTGTCAAAAGTATAACAAAATACATTTTCTCATTCCACAAACAAAACCATCTGCAATGTCAGATGAAACTTTATTACTTCAGCAATGGTAGTAAATTAGTGTCTCCACCACACCTAAAGCACTAGGAATGACAGATTGAATGCCAATACACAAAAGAACACACACACACACACACACACACACACACACACACCATACCATAAGTAATTTACAGAGAAGAAGTCATTCTAAAATATCTGTAGCATAAAATAATCATTTCATTTCTGCCAGTATAATTCTTCCCAATAATAAAGCCAATGCTGATGCTTGACAGCTACAAGATCCCATCAACTGGGATATGGTAGTCCTCAACTATTATAATTAGGGCTGGCATTTCTGTTGTTAAGCAAGACAGTTGTTCAGTGAATCATGCCTCATTTTTTGCCATGGTTAAGTGAACCATTCTCATTGCCAACTGAATCACTTGATGGGTAAGTGAATTCAGCTTCCCCCATTTACTTTGCTTGTCAGAAGTTGATCTGGAAGGTTGCAAATAGTGATTACCTGACACAAGAATGCTGAAATTGCCAGGAACCCAAATTTTGATCATGTGACCATGGAGATACTGCAACAGTCATAAGTGTGAAAACCAATTATAAGTTCCCTTTTTCAGTGCTGTTGTAATTTTGAATGCTTGCCAAATGAGTGGTTCTAGACTGAGGATTAGGTAAAGGTAAAGGTTCCACTCGCACATATGTGCTAGTCGTTCCCGACTCTAGGGGGCGGTGCTCATCTCCGTTTCCAAGCCGAAGAGCCAGCACT
>JANHFR010001794.1:66473-76815 GCA_032468015.1 Mimophis mahfalensis | reverse complement strand
ATTTGCTTGCACAAATGTAAATAGCCTGTAAATAAAGATCTTCTCTTCTGGACCTCAAGCCTCGAACTCTATGTCTTTGTTCCTACCATCCATCGACCTCCAAGAATAGTTGCAAGGTCTCTTATTTTCGTTAAGTGGCTAGCAGAGTAAAGTTAACTCTGCATTCAGTCCAAACAATTGGTGAGCAAGCAAAAGCTGCTCTCCTTTTGAATTTAACAATGACTCCTTTGAAGGGTGTTCTTTTTTCTACAAAATATTCAGGGAGTTGTTGGTATTAATCTGCAGTCAATCTCACCAGAGAAACACTTAATTGTGCTTCAAAAGTGGAACAGAAAAACTCACTTAGAAGTCACTTTCATAGTGAGCAGAAGAGTAATAGAGGGCAGCAACAGTCATTTCTTTCTGCCTTCTAGAAATAGTGCTTGCTTCTCCTAGTAACAAGGCAGTTGGGCAGTGTGGATAAGCACTAAATGTAGATCTCTATTTAGATTTCTTTCTCCATTAAATATTTGGATGAAGAAAGAGCAATCTGACATGTCTAAAAGGTTCATTAATTGTTCTCCAATCACAACGTACTGCCTACAATTAATGTAACGTACTTCCCAGCCCTATTCTGCTTTCAATGTTACCAACATTTTCCAACTGTTTCTTTTTACAGTCATAATTTAAAGCTGTTTATTTCCAAAACCATATGCCACTCTGTAATTTTCAGAGTTCTTAACAATAGAGAAATCTATATCAGCTATTTCATAGTCATTTTACACTAAAGTAAATAAAGTAAATATTTTTTTAATGTATTAATCGCTCAACTCTAATGGAGTTGAGGGGCTATATTTTTACCCAAGGTCTGTAAGGATACATTTGCATCCCTGTCAACAAGGAAGCCTAGGTAGCATATAAGTGTTATGCCTAAGAAGGTAATCCAGTAGAAATGACTTTTATAATATTGTGACCCGTAAATGCATGGAAACCGCTATGATCCAAAGTTAAAATATGCTCAGAATTATTCAGAAAATAAGGTCTTTAGGATTCTAGTTCCATTTGTAACACTGATTCATTTGTACTTCCTTTCATCCATAATGAAACATAATATTCAACATTTATGACTTTGGGGAAAGGGGAACTGATAATACAACTTCTTGAGGATGGGATATTTTCAGATCCTGACATGTGGAAATGTGTGAGTATAGTGTCACATTTGGTTGAAGCATTACTTGAACTAAGACATAAGTATCTATCTCATTTTTCCACCTAAGAAAAACTCATGAAAGATTTCAGAGTAGACTCGAGGGAAGCATTGAGAAAAACAAGTCAATCAGAATTCTGAGGTTATTATTCTGATGCTGTTTCCAAGCAAATCTCTGAAAAGAAAAACCTCAACAGTAATCAGGCTTTTTAAAATACATAAATGACAAAATTCTAAGAAGCACATACACAGCAGTTATCAAATTAGAACTGTTTCCTGAAGAAAAATTAATATGGTTCTCTTTTATTTATAAGTATCTCCTAAGCACACATGCCTACACACATTTTATAAATGCTCCCCGTACTACTGGATTTTCCTTATTTGAAATTCTAGTTTAAGCCAAAGTTCCAACTCTGCTCAATAACTCAGGAACCTGCCTCTAGGCATCATTATACCAACTTTGTGCATTCCATACTTTGCCAAGTGACAGTAGCTATAAATTATCAGGAGGGGAGAAATAATCAACAACATTTTTAAGGTTCACTGAAACAGATTATAAGTTTATCCATTGACATTTTCCTTCTGGAGAACCAGAGTAAGAGGTCAAAATCATGACTGACTAACAAGGCAAAGCTCAGGGAATAAAAGTTACACCGAGGGTAACATCATGTCAATGCTAACATCAGCTATTAATAATGCAACAAGAAAAAAAATATAGTCAGGTACAATGTATGAATAGAATCTAGGCCAAGAAAAATGAAGTTGAACAAGGGTTATTTATGGAGTAACTACAGACATATGTTTTCATGTTATAAAAAACATAGAAAATTGATTAAATATCAGCCTAGTGTTTCACGGGGTCATATGTAAATATTTCACGGAGATAATTTTTTAAATCATGGATGCCAAAGATTAAATGGAATCCAGCAAAAATCCAAAAGCTCAGAAGGCAAACCTTTGGTCCCAGTGACCGACCCATCCTGGTGCATTAAATGGAAGGTTTCAGAATCCATTGCTAGAAGCATAGTTATTTTCTTTATATAGAGTCATGAACAACTCTGTATGCTAGACTCTCATGAAGCCTGATCTGTGAGCAGGGATCAAAATTCTAGCCATAGTATCCTTCTAGTATTTTCTATGGAAGTTCACTGATTTTTTTTTTTTTTTTAGATTGTAATGCCCTAAGTAAAGAAAGGCTTTGTGCTTGCTTTATTATCTGTATATTACTAAAATTCTTGTTGTGTTTATCTGTTTTTCTGTTTGTACCATCAATGCGTTATATCACAATATTTTTTTAAATCAGGTACCTAAAATCCACTAACTTAAAGAATGCATTTAAAAAGTCCAGAAACCATTACCACTCTAGAATTGAAATTTCTAGGATGTTCAGACCAGCTTTATTTGCAAACTTGGGCCTGTTGCAATATCCCCATGGTCACATGGTCATGATTTTCATCATTCCATGCCAGTATTCCACAAGGGGTGAATCCAGCTAGAAGTTAAAAGTTGCTCCGTCCTCCTCTGCTTTATTGCCTACCTTTTCTGTTATCTGTTTAAATAAATATTGACTATATTATTAAAGTTTGTCATTACTATTATTTTTCTATTTATGCTATGTACTCTTCTTAGATGATCACTGGATCACCCAGGATTAGGATAAAATAAATGTGGACAGCCTAAAATATATGTTCATCAAATCAGACTGCACTACTTTTCTCTCTCAAAGAATGATCCAACAGGCTGTAGGGTTGACTACTCTAAACAAAAGTATAAGATCACTAATTTATATTACACCTAAAGTAAGTTAGTGGGAAGATGACACTAGAAAAGTATTTTGAAAAGTTATCACAAAGTTGACAGGAAGAGATTCATGGCAACTTGATAAAGTGCAGTCACAGAAAGAAGAGGCAAGTTCTAGTCCAAAGTGGAAAGATTTAGTTAGATTTACTTGTAGTACAAGGAAATATGCTGCCTGTATAAAAGAATGGAAATTAGAATGGCTAAAGCCCAAGAACAGACTGATATGGATGGATGCATTTCATAATCTCTTTCTGTGATTGTTGAGAAATCATGGAGCTTTAGGTCGTGTGCTATTCAATACCTTGGAAGTTAGAAAATATGGCTATTATATTTTCAGTTGATTAAAGATAAGGGATAAAAACACTTCAATGACAGCATTAAGATTTAAGAGATCTTTAACAAGTTGAAACAATGGTCAGAATTCATTTTACAAGAGAGAAATACAAAACCCTAATTCTGAACAGAAACTCAAATGCATGTATGTAGATTTAAGGGTATTTAAAGATTTAAGTAAACCAACCCTAAATCAATTTTTTTGTACTGCCCTGTATATTCTCATAATGTTTATATCATATGCAAATAACTTGTTATACCAACAACTCTCAAAATATATTTGTTTATGAGGTGGTGAATTGTGGCTATATTGCATGTCATCTATGCCTGTTTCTTTTTGCATTAGAATTCAGAAATCCTCTTAGAGAATGTCCACTCCATATAAAACAATTAGAACCACAAATAATTATAGGTTGGTTTACAGCATTATGCTTGTTTTTTTGGACACAAAAACTGTTTCTGCTATTTGATGGAAGGATAGTATGTCTTTTATTTAAAATTGGGTCTGTTTATTATTGTGTGTGTGCATGTATGTACCTCGTATATATATATATATATATAAATTCATAGAATAATACAAAACTCAGCTAATACTTCATGAGTGAACAATTGATGTAGATTTTACACAATAAAATTTGTAGGAAATTAAGTTCATAAAACTGTGTTCCAATTGGAAAAAATATATACAGAAACAACCTTTTGTGAATCTATCAAATATCCAAGAAAGCAGTATTATCTAAACATATTTAATGAATTATCATTGGGCATAAACAGCAATCTTAGAATTTTATTCTATTTATATCATAGAATTCAAGTTTACAGTCACTTGACAAGATGTAAGATACACTTTCACATTTATAGATCCCAATAGTGCCACAAAACACTTTTACTACATACACACAAATCAGAATCAGAATAAAAAAGAGTTTTCAGAAAATCATTTTCACTGTTGAACTAATTTTAGCAATTGTGCAGCAAAAACATTGAAATACTGCAGATTTAATTTAATTTAATTTAATTTAATTTAATTATTGAATTTATATGCCACCCTTCTCCCAAAGGACTCAGGGCGGCTCACAACAAGTAAAAAACACACAATATAAAATTTTAAAAAGATTAAACAAATAAATTCAATAAACAACTAGGATAACCATTTAAAATTTCAAACCACAATAAAACCAACTGTATTTGTTTCTTTTAATTGCCCTGTACACCACCCTGAGTCCTTCGGGAGAAGGGTGGTATATAAAATTAATTAATTAATTAATTAATTAATTTAAAATCACAGATCAGTCCAGGCCCACTCATTGAAATAACCAAGTCTTCAGGTCATGGCAGAAAGACCGAAGGTCGGGGGCCATCCAGAGCTCCGGAGGCAATTCATTCCAGAGGGTGGGCACGCCCACAGAGAAAGCTCGCCCCCTGGGGGTCGCCAACCGACACTGCCTGGCCGATGGCAGCCTGAGGAGGCCAACTCTGTGGGAGCGCACTGGGCGATGGGAGGCTGTTGATGTCAGCAGGTGGTCTCACGAGTACCCTGAGCCTAAGCCATGTAAGGCTTTAAAGGTGATAACCAGCACCTTGAATTGCACCGGAGGGCAACCGGAAGCCAATGCAGCTTGCGCAGGAGTGGTGTGACATGGGAGTACTGAGGTACTCCCATAACAACCCGTGCAGCTGCATTTTGCACCAGTTGAAACCTTTGAGTGCTCTTCAAGGGCAGCCCCATGTAGAGAGCATTGCAGTAATCCAGCCGGGACATGATGAGGGCATGAGTAACTGTGCATAGGGCATCTCAGTCCAAAACAGGGCACAACTGGTGCACCAGCAAACCTGTGCGAAAGCCCCCCTGGTCACAGCTGTTAAATGATCTTCCAAATTGAGCCATGAATCCAGGAGGAGGACACCCAAGTTGTGGGCCCTTTCTGAGGGGGGGCTCAACACCTCCCCCCTCCCATCAACAGAGATGAAACCTTTTGGACAATATGACATGCCGGTATCCACAGCCACTCAGTCTTGGAGGGATTGAGTCGAAGCCTGTTCCTTCCCATCCAGATCCTCATCACCTCCAGGCACCGGGATATCACGTCAAGAGCATCACTTGGTTGATTCGGGGTGGAGATGAAAATCTGGGTATCATCTGCATATTGGTGATACCTCACCCTGAAACTGCAGATGATCTCACCCAGTGGCTTCATATAAATGTTGAACAGGAGGGGAGAAAGGACCAACCCATGGGGTACCCCACAGGTGAGGAGCCTCGGGGATGATCTCTGCCCTCCTGCCAACACAAACTGCAAATGGCCCATGAGGTAGGAGGAGAACCACTGTAAAACAGTGCCTCCCACTCCCAACCCCTCAAGCCACCGCAGGAGGATACCATGGTAAATGCATCAAAAGCGCTGAGAGGTCTAATAAGACCAGGACAGAGGAATGGCGTCTGTCCTGGGCCCGCTAGAGATTATCCACCAGCGTGACCAATGCCATTTCCGTGCTGTGATTGGGCCTGAAACCAGACTGGTACGGATCCAGATAATCCATTTCCTCCAGGAATTGTGGGAACTGACGTGCCACCACACTCCCAACAACCTTCGCTGCAAAGCGGAGGTTGGAGACAGGACAATAGTTATTCAAAGAGGCAGACTTCTTGAGGAGGGGTCTCGCCACTTCCTCTTTCAAGGCAGCGGGAAAGACCCCCTCTTCCAAAGAAGCATTGACAACTGCCTGGAGCCAGCCTCGTGTAACCTCCTAGGCAGTAAAGTCCAGCCAGGAGGGTCATGGGTCCAGTAAGCAAGTAGTGGCACTTAGTTTACCCATAATCCTGTCCACTTCATCCCGAGTCACAGGATCAAACTCATCCCAAATGACCTGTCCTCTCTACCTCACCAGACCCCGCCCAGTCAGAGACCAGGCCTGTCCAGATCTGAGCTATTTTGTCCCGCAGATGTTGGACAAACTCCTCAGATCCCAAACTTTATTCTTCACAGCTTGGCTATTTTGTTAAGGGTATTCAGTATTGTTAGGCAGTATGATGAATATTTTAAAATGCTGCAGATCAAATATTTATGCCAAGTTCAACTGCAAACATGTAGAAAAGTGCTAATAAACGCCCTGTGCCCTTCCTGCTGACTGTGTTGCCTTTCATTCTAGTAGATGCCCATCTCTCCACCAAAAACACTGTTTTGCAGAGCTGGAGTCTTTAAACCACATGAAGCAAATGTGACAGGACACAAAGGAGCCACCTCTTGTTTGCTTTGCAAACAGACATCTGTGTAAACTAATTTGACTTATTGTTCCAGGGAAGGAAATGCAAAGAGTGGGAAGGAGGGAGAATAATAAGAGAGAAGACTGGTTCTCCTGGCAGGATTTCATACAGCTCCACAGGAAGGCAAGGCCAGGTCATAAATAGCTTTGGTTCTCATTCAAATGTTGCTGACTATTAGCATCAGTCTTCCATCTGGAATACACTAAAACGAAATCTGCACCAGCCTTTGCTAAATTTGTAACTGTGTACGGGAGTGACTGAAGGCAATCTGACAAAGATAAGTGATAGCTTTGGAGTTAGGGAGCACAGCTACATGCTCCATCAGTCGGAAACTGGAATCATTCAAGTGAAAATTAACTTCCTCTCATCTAGCCTGTAGGAAAAAGAAAAGACTGGCTAAGAAATGATTGTGCTATTAATCAAATCATCTTCAAATGGGATAGAACTTATGGGGATAGTTCAGTCGAACTGTTTATTAGAAGAAGAGATTATTCACTCTTTGTTACGTGATATAGTTAAAGCTGTAAGACAGAAAAGTGCCAGACAAGAAGGATGCAAAAGAGAACATCGTTTGCTGATATTTTTCTCAGCCCTGGAAGTATCAAAAGATTGCTTAGCATTTACCTAGTAATTGTGTATATTCTCCATTGGTGGCAAGAAAGAGGCCTTGAGCTCGTTTTGTATCAAGCAACTGACAGGTTGTCTCTGCAAGGTAAACAAATAATGGCCTTATCAAGGATACCCAGGCATTGAAGAGATTCAATTGGTCTTGTACTTCTTTACAAACATTACTTCCACCTACATTCCTGTTCACTGACTGTACAGAGAAGGGAATTTAAAAAAAAGAAGGCCAATGGGGTCTTTCCTCCCAAGAATCAGATTTTCAAAACTGATTGGATTTAGGCAAAAATAAATATATTGTAATGCAACACATGCTACAGGAAGACAACGGGTGGCGCCACTTTAAAGATTAGTTACTGTGATTCAAACTTCTGTAGATATAAATCCACTAGAATGAGAATTTGTGAAGTATTATCCCTCTCACATAACCATGATTGACTAGGACCAGATCCAGTAAAAAGAGAACTCTCTCTGATGGTTCAAATATCAGGCATTACAGGATGCCCTTAGATGTACTTCCAAACTCAGCTGGGAAAACATCCAAGTATATTTCTGATAATTAAAAACAACACAATTCTTTTGATAATTTTCACAAGTCTTCCTTGATGCTATTAAAGATCTCACCTTAACATTTTTTCTCTAAGCATTATCTTTAATGATAACCTAAAGCTAGAAGATAAGGCCATGCCTAAGCACAGAATAGAAGCATCCATTCCTGGTCAATTAAGTAATGATGGTGGTTGCAGCAGTGAAATCAAATTCTTCCCCATTTTATACATGCTTTCCTTTTCTTTGCAACAATTTTATTGAAAATTATATTATGTAGATGATTAACTGCTGTATTATTTTAAAAAACTATTATTTTTTTACAAATCTCATAGTTAAAATTTCTTTTTTAAAAGGGCTGAAGAAAATTTATCCAGTGAATTAAATAAAGCTTGCCATTCTGATGGCTTCCAGTCTTTAAGAAGCTGTATTAAGAAGTATTATATCCAAACTCTTTAAGTGAAACTCAAGTCTACAAAGGCTCTATTAACAGTTTTAAGATCAATGGCATCTTGTGATTCCAAACCAATTGCAATTCAGCTGCAAAAAGTCTGTTCCTGCTGTTTGATCACACAAAAAAAGTTGTTGTCCAGAGTTCATGTGGATAATCCTGAAATCTCCAATTTTATACAGAGATTTTGGTGGTCTGAATCTAACATGCAGATACTATTTTTTAATCCTAGTGTTGTCCCAATATTTAAGAGTGTCAGTCTGCTTCCAGTGAGTTGTAGCACTCACTGTAAGCCTGTTCCCATTTTGTACATTCATTAACACTACATATTTACACACAAAAAGCAGGTCTTCCATCACAGTGCTATGATTGCTAACTTGACTTTCTTTCATCTCCCTCCCTCTATCTCCCATGAGTATCACTAGCAAAGGCCAAGGTTTATTATTGTATGTTCCATAGGTAGAAATAGTTTTAACTTAAAAATATTCTGATTTTGTTGATCAATAATTCCACCAAAAACATATAAATATATGAAATTAAAGTATTAAAAAGCACTTTATCCATATTTCCTTGAATAAAACCAATGTCATTTTTAATGCTTTTTCAATGAAAGGTTATGAAATGTTTATCAATAGTTAATAATCAGAATTATAGAAAGGTACACCCATAGGGTGCCAAGTTGCTTCTACAAAGCTTCTTTATTGGTTTCAGGAAAAAGGATTCAAAGTATATTTATTTTACTTCTTATGTAAAGATAACATTACATCACAGCTTCAGCAGGAATAACAAAGCTAGTGCAAAAAAAGAGGATTTCTTTGATAGCTCTGTTAAGGTGATATCTCTTAGCCCTTGAGTTAGCAGAAAGAAAATCAGTGTAAATTGTTTGCTCCAATAGCCCAAACTTTTTTTTTTCCTGACAGCAAAATAGTGCTGTTCTTACTGCAAGACCAGTTAAGAAAATAATTGATATATTGTTTTGTTCTCCATTGAGTGACATCTGCTGGCATAAAAAGCATCTACCAATGAGTCTTCTTAAGGTATGGGGGAAGAAAGGGAGTGTTGAATTGCACAAATATAAGTAGGTGCCTAAGACAGAGGATTTAGTTCCCTTTCAAATTGGCCAAATGACAGCTCAGAGGCACAAAGGGCTATTTTTCAACATAAGCTAATGCTATTTTGAAAGAATGTTAGACCCATGTTCAGAAGTAGCCTAGCAGGTTCCAGACACAAAAAATAAGTTATTCATTCATTTGTTTGATAATAACCTGTATATCTTGCCTTTCACACAGTAGCTCAAGATAATTTAGATACCCTCCCTTCTCCTTTTCTTTCTCCACAGCAAACAAAGTATGTTTTGCTGAGGGGCTAGTGTTAAATTCAAAAGGAGAGCAGCTTTTGCTTGCTCACCAATTGACTGGACTGAATGCAGAGTGAACTTAACGAAAATAAGAAACCTTGCAACTATTCTTGGAGGTCGATGAATCATGGGAACAAAGACTTGTTCGAGGCTTGAGGTCCAAAAGAGAAGATCTTTATTTACAGGCTATTTACATTAGTGCAAGCAAATACAGGATCAGGATGGAGGTAGTCAGTATACAGGAAGAGAGCATTTGAAGAAGCTGAAGAAGTCTAAACAGCAGCACAAGTCAAAGTCTGGGAGGCATATGAGCCTCTCGTATATATAGGCTAGGCTCAACAGCTGCACTTAGTTACATTTAGAAACGAAACTCAGGCTAGCAACAGACAGCCTGGTGCCAGCTAAGTGAATGTGGTGTGACTCCTCTAGGCAGCCATTTTGAACACATTAATCCTACATTTTTTGTAATCAGATAATGAAAAGCCTTAACAGATAGTAACTGGGCCAAAGTGAATTTTTGTGATTGCAGATGGGTTAAAACCTGTGTCTCCATTATGAATAACACTTTGAGGGACCTTACATCCATTCCATCCAAGACCTGCCTATGTGTCTGTGATTCACTCAGTCTAATAAGCGTGCATGAAAGAGAGAAACCTAATCACCAGTACAGCCATTATTTGTAAAACCAGAAATCCAGTCTTTGGTCACAGTGCCAACTACACATATCTGGCAAAACCGAGGGAGAGAGAGAGGGAGAGGGAGAGGGAGAGGGAGAGGGAGAGG